>JAJMKE010000040.1:63859-121270 GCA_030569195.1 Hyphopichia khmerensis | reverse complement strand
GCATCAAGAAAACCCCTGGAATATCTAACTGAAACAATAATGGCCCAAGTCCCTCATTCTAATGCACCTTCATAATGGTCCCCATTATACTACTCCACGCTTAGTCGACGCAACTTTTAATTCTATTCCAAAATTTGTTTCTAGTCCATATTGGCTTCTGTTTCTAGTAAGTTAAAGCAGATAAGATTGGATTTCTCCGAATTTGTCAATTTTTTTTGCGGCATTCGAAAGAAAAAAAACTAATCTCTTTATAATTGATTGTGCGCACGTCCTGTACTGTTATTTGTCTGGCTTTGTTAATTATTCCTTCATCACCAAAATTTTTTAATGCAAAATGCAAAATGCAAAAAGAATTCAATGTAAAGACAACGGAGGAAGAACCAACAAAACTGCATTAGGAATTTGTTCTGTAGCCTTAAGAAGGGTGGATTTTCGCAAGTAAGGTGGCACGTAAGGGTGGCATATAAGCTGCCGCAGGATTGTTGCATACACTGCCCAATGCTTGGTGAATGATTCAGACAAAATGCACGTCTAAGGAAGATTAGCTTTTGATCAATTATCGGATTTATAATTGATTGTAAGAATGAAGCAGGATTAACTTTAAGTATAAACATGCTTAAAAGCAAAATTAGTTTTTGAAAATACAGCTATGTAGCAAAGAAGAAGCACACGGCAGATACCTTTAAAATGTTAGGTATACGAAACGAAAGGATCTTTTTGGGAGATCCTTTCAAATGTAGTAATCTGTGTAATAATTGATTGCTTTTGTTCTACAAGGAAAACGGAATTATTAATATTATTTTCCTTGTCAAAGATTGCAAATATAAGGGTAACAAAACTACAATAAATATTTACGATTTGCAAGACGAATCTTTTTGTTGGATTTGATTCTTTTTTTGGTTTTTGGCTACTTTTCAAGATTGAATGAACTTAAATATGTATAATTGACTTTTATAAACTACTAAATCATACTTTTATGATGAAATAATCGAGTAAGAATAGAGAAAGAATAATAATAATAATGAATAAAAAAAAAAAAGAAAAAAAGAAAAAAACAAGAAGAAAAACACAAACTCTTAACACAAAAATTTAAAGGAAATAAAAGTAAACTAAACTGAAGTCAAGTTTAATTAGAAATGAGAATAAAATATAACAAAAGAATAACCCACGCAGAAGAAAAAGAAGAAGAATGTAAAAAAATGGAATCAGAAGACTATAACTGTATTGTAACTTTTTTTTTTTTTTTGGCCCTTTGCTATGTACTACTTATGTACTATTTTTTAAGATTGACTCGTAAATTGATTCATGAAAATTGATCTCCCATAAACGATGGATGTTCAGGATATAACAAACCACCAAATTGATAATCCTGATTTTGATCACTTGATTGGATCATCATCATATCCATGTTTATTGGTTGATGATTTGGGGCCAATTGTACTTGTGGAAATTGTTGAGTTTGATAAGGAAATTGTTGTTGAGTTGGCGGAATAATTGAAACCGGTTGGTAAGCTGGTGGCGCTGGTTGTTGACCTGATCCTGTTGGGGCGGCTGGAATGACTAAAGGCGTTGTAGAGTTTGTAGGATGTTGAGAATAAGCTTGATCTTGTTCATAATCAAACTCGCCTGGTGGATGATGCTGTTGCTGTTGTAAAGATTGAAATTTTCTTTGAATATTAACTTGAGGTAATGAAGTTGAAGATGATACAATTGCATTTTCAAGAATTGGAGTAGCAATTGTATTCGATGTAGCAAGTGTAGCAGCTGAATTCAAATTATTTGTTGAAGAAATCATTGAATTTGCAGTAGATGCTGAAAAATTATTATTTGGAATCAAATTATTTGATGAAGGTTGATAACTAATTGATTGTGGAATAATAGAATTTTCATTTAATAATGAATTTTCTAATAAATTATTTTGATGTTCAAAACTATTAGCTTGATTAAAAGTTTGATAATTAGTTGATTCATTGGATATTTTTTCAGGTAATATCAATTTAGTAGTTGTAGTAATTGCATCTTTTAATTCTTCAACTTTAGCAAATTCCCATAATAAAACTGCCTTGATTTTCAGTTTCGAAACTGCATATGTTTTATTATTATTACCATTACAATCTTTTGAATTTTCATAAATAATTTGTTTGATAGTAATGCTTTTCAAAGCAGTATTCATTGAACTTGGCTTGGATAATAATTGACTGAAGAAAAATTTCCAAAACTTTAATAAAAATGGTTTGTTTTCATTCATTTTAAAATCATCATCATTTATCTTTAAAACTTCATTACCAAATGAATAAATTCCTGTGAAAATTGATATAGATTCTCCAGGACTAACAAAATCAGTAAGTTTAATGAAAAGATTAGTCTTTAAGCCACTATCAATTGAATAGTTTAAAGGTAGTTGATTTGGTAAATTTAAATTAACCATATTATGTATAATTGGAATGGACGAATTTTGAAAATCATTTAAGCCAGGGAACCTATTTGAAATTATAGCATTCTCTCTCAATTTCAAAAAATTTGGTTCTTCATTGTTTTGCAATGTTAAAATTATCGGATTGGAATTAACTGAATCTTGAATTGATATAAAGAAATTCTCTAATTTAATATTAACTTTAGAGAATTTGAATTTCTTTGAACTAGATGAAGTATTAAATTTCCTTTTCAAGCCAGTTGAAGTACTTGGTAAATTATTAATTGAATCATTTAAACCTAAACTTTTATTTAAATTGATTTTAGAAAAAATTTCTTCGAATTTTTTTGTACTTCTCTCTTGTTCTTCCTTTGAACTAAAAATTGGGCCATCATTTATTAATTTGATAATATCCAATTTTTGTCCTAAATTCTTAATAACTTGAATATGACTCGAGACTTGTTTACGACTTCTAAACTTACCAGTCTTTGTTAAAATGTAATCGGATATTAATTCGTTTCTACCGCAAGATCTTCCACTGATCTTAATTTTATTTAAACCATTCTTTGGTATAATACTCAAAACCTCTTCAAAGGCACTTTCAACATCTTCCGACCAAATATCAGTATCTTGTTGGGATAAACTATTAGAATTATTGTTTGTAGAATTATCAAAACTATTACTTGGACCAGCAATTAAACTAGAATTAACATTCATACCCATAAAAGTGTATTGATTATAATCGGTATCATAAGGATTTTTGGGAGCATTTGGGTCATGATGATCAACCGAATCCTCTTGATCTGAATCTGGTGACAGATTAGATTTCTTTTGATTGAGAGTTGAAGGACTTATGTTACCTAAGATCCTTCTGATCGGTGTTCTTTCTTCATCGTTATCCAAAAAATTATTATTTACGGCAGCAGTAGCAGCAGCAGCAGCAGCAGCATTTGTTGAAGTATTAGCAGTAAAGGCTTGAGCATTAAAAGAGTCATGATTATTATTAAAATTAGTTGACTTGGGCATTTCCTTTCTGACTAACTTCGAGGATTCATGAACTTGATATAGTTGTTTCCCATTATTATCGATTGCAATATCAACAATCATTGGTAGCTTTTTGTTGGTTGGTCGAGTATTTCTAATGGGAGTTTGATGAGGTGTATGAGCTGCCATATTCATTTTTGTGAAAATTTTGTAGGAACTGAACAATCTTTTTTATTCTTCTCGGTTTGATTAAAGAAGTGAAATCAATGATATTATATAGATCAAATTTGAAAAATTGGAAAATGAACAAAAGAAAGAACAATTATCTTTTTAAGCTTTCAACAAAAGAATGATAAAAGTTTGGAAATAAAGGAAAAGAAGGAATGTCAAGTTCACTCAACTAAGATTCACCAAGACGATAGTATCAAATTTTATGTTAATAAAGCAACAGGGGGGTGCGTTAAATAGGAAACAAAAGGTAAATAAAACGAAATAAAAAAAAAAAAAATCAAAATAATAAAAAAAAGATGAACAAAAAAATTTATAATAAACAAGCACAGAGGGTTTTGAGTTATCAACAACGATTGAAATATAGAGAGCTGCTGACGAGATATGGCTGAAAATAGTTAAAAAAAAAAAAAGAAAAGCCTGAGATTATCAAGGGTATAAATAAAAGGAGTGACTAGGATCGGAGTAGATGGAATTGAGGTGATGAAAAAAGCTAAGGAGGAATCTTTATTAAAAGGAATCTTTCTTTGTTTAGGGACCAACTTGCAAACGAAAACAAGCCTTATGAGAAACGACGGAAAAAGGAGAAAGGTTAGTAGATCAATAGGTATAGTCTGTTGAATAATCGAGATCTAAATAGAAATTTTTTTTTCTTTGGGAAAAAAGAAAAAAAAAAAAAACAAGACAAAAAAAAAAATGAATAAAATAAAATAAAAATATCCAAATAATGAACAAATGTGAAGTCAATTGATAACGTGGGTATTATGACTTTGGAATGTGACAATTATTAAAAATAGTTTTGTTAAAGCAGGACTCAGAAATAAACTAACAAAACAAAAGAGAAAAAAAGAAGAGATACTTTTCTTTTTTGGAGATCATGCAGATATATTTTTTGCCTTGACTATATTTTTGAAAGATGCAGATATGTATTGTTAACTTCAGTTTTAATTCTTTTAATGGGGTGGAAATTCCTTCAGTAAACTGGCAACCGAGAGTTAAAAAAATAAGGGGACTTGACAAACGAAGTTTCGAGAATTTCAAAAATGGAATATTCTATTATGGGAAAAGAACAAACAAGATTCAAGTAAGGGATTCAAAAAAATTTTGAAATTGAACGAAAAAATTTTCCCAAAAAAGGCTGGTGTTTGAAAGACGACTTTGGCAAGAATGAAGGGCAAAGGACAGATGTTTAAATCCGAACAAAACCGTTTCGATGATCTAATGATATTTGAAACAACCGAAGAAGTTTGATTCTTTTTTTGAAAGCCAGAACCTTAAAATAAGCAAAAGATTCTAAAAAAAAAAAAGGACACAATCTGTAAGAATAATTAATCACTAAGTAAGCGAAACAACGAATGCTTTTAATTGACCTAAATCAAAGAAACAAAACCCAATATCCAAGACTGAAATCAAAGTGGAAATTAAATCAAGTAAGTTAAAGAGAACAAATAGCAAAAACAAAAATAACAGCTTATTTTGTTAAGTATTACTAAAAAATTACTTCTTTCAACTATCAATTGTACGGAGATGTGACAAATTCTAGAACCGGTGAATAACAATCCGGTTACAAAATGCAAGGATAGGAACAACTAAAAGGGTGCAGCAAATTAAGCTAGACTGTCTAAATCGTCAAGATGAACAGTTACTAACAAGCTGGAGGAGTCAAAATTTTGGATCCACGGAAAGTCTTGAATGAATGAATGACTAAAGTGAGGAACTTGCAACTGGAATTTAATTTCAATTACAATTTCAAATTGCAATTGTAACTGCTAAGGAATTCAATACTCAATGGGATATGGAATTAATGAGAGAGCTTGGGTCTCACAGGCTAAGTTAACCGGTATTTTCCAATAAAACTTTCTTACTGATTGTTCAAGTGTTCACCGTTAAATTTTGAAGTGGTTCTTTTTGTTGTTGTTGTTCTTTTGTTCTTCTTGTTGTTTGTTTTTTTTCGTAGCCTCGTCAAATCAAAACTGGTGAAAAAAAAAAAAAAAAAAAATCCTCACCGCACCATAACAATACCCTAAAACCAATCAAACAATAGTCTTGATTTGATTAAGTTTCAGGGGTACTCTTTATTTCGGGCAAGTTTCAATAGCTATTGTAGTGATAGTCCTTGATAATGAATGAATTGCTAAAAATGGTAGTTGAGTGTTGCTAAATATTCTTGTGATACTAATTCACCTTCCAAATTGGCCGTTTTAGTTTAGAAAGGTACTAAACAGGTACCAAGGTACCACAGCTGCCAAAAGGTGCCAAATCCGAAGAAAATTTTAAGGTACCAAAAGACCTAAAAAAGGAAAAAGGACAAAAACCTGTAAAAAAAGTATCAAACTCGCAAAAAACCTAAAATAATAAATCCTAAAAGGGTACCAGGATAGCCAATCTTGTCTTGTCAGGCGCAACCCCCCAAGCAAGATTGCCATTTACCCTTTTGCCATTAGGTGCCGTTTAATGCTGCATCAGTTTTTAATGCTGCACCAGTTTAAAAGCTGCACGACTGATTCACCTTTTTTTTTTTTTTTGTTTAACCTGCGATGAGCATTAATAGCCAAAACTAAGGTTATAGGGTTGTATATCGCCTAACTCAAATTAAAATGTTTCACAATAACACTTAGTGGTTGTTTGAATGATTAAGTTAAAGCACACCAAAACAAAAAAGAAAAACAACAAAAGCAGAAAGCAAAAAGCAAAAAAAAAAAGACAAAACAAAAAGACAAAAAAAAAACAAAAGATCTTAATGTTCAAGGAGTAACTGGCTGGATTTTTCGTAAATTTTGATTCAGTCTTCAATGTAGCATTGCTTAACTGGAGGAGGATTGCCGAAACAGTTTTTGCAATTCCTTGTCGAATTTCATCTTGTCAAAATTGTTAAGTCTACGACTCAAAAATTAGTACGAATAAACCCTGTAAGATTGACTTAATCTTGAACCAATCACTGATTGGCTTTATTCATTATTAAGTTTGATTCGGTTGTATGCAAAAAAAAAACAGACTTAACCATCGAACGTTCGATCTGTGGATCGGGGAACACAAATTAATCAACCTTAATGTATCTTTCTAAGTATCCGTTCATTCATTCTTTATTCTTTATTTTGTTTTTTTTTTTGTTTTTAGCTTGTTATTTTCTTTTTTTAAACGGTTTGCAAAAAAAATTTTATAGGTGACAACCTGTTTTAACAGGTTGTTAAGGTTTCTTTTGCTAGTTGATAGCTGTATTTGCTTTTGGGTTATGAATGCAAATACTGATATCGAACATCGTGCGTAAATGTAGCAAATATTTCCGATTTCCTCCAAGTTTAATTGCATTGTTGATCAACTTAAATTGATTTAACACCGTTCATTGCATTTGGTTAAATTGTTCGAATGGATTTATACTGTCGCATTCAAACCTCTTTCCTACCTTTAGTCTTTAATTGTCTGCGTTTTTCTTTTTTTAGTTTAGAACAAGCAACAATAAAAGAATAATTAATAGTAGAATCAAAATATTCGTAATAGATAATTCAAAACTTGTCATTCAAAACTAGTCATTCAAAACTAGTTATTCAAAGCTAGTCGTTCAAAACTAGCCATTTGAAACTAAGTGTTCGAGACTATTCGAAACTTTCTATTCAAAACTCTCTATTCAAAACTCTCTCGTTTAATCATATAAGAATTGTTTGAATAGTTTTTCATTTTCAGATTTAGTGAAATTACCAACATTTTCATCATCTGATTCAACTTCACTTAAGTCCATTGATTCTAATAATGACTTTTCGTTTCTTTCAATAAAATCAAAGTTTAAACCATTTAATTTAACATAAGGAATTTTAAGTAAAATTTCACTTTGTAATTTATCTTCAATTAATTTCAAATTTGGTAATTGTAAATTGAATTCTTTCATGAATTTGTTAATTAGTTTAACAATATTTGTGGTTGATTTATTTTCAATTAAAATTTGATTCTTAAAGCTTTCAATATCTTGAGACAATTCATCAATTAATTTATAGTTGAAACTATCATTCTTCATTAAAATTTCTTGCATTGATATTACTGATGTTTCTGATTTAAATTTATAATTTTGTAAAAATTTATGATTATCAATTTTCTTAATTATTAAATTTAAAGTAACTTCAATCAAATTTTTCAAAGGGAAATAACATAAATCAACATTTCTTAAAATTAAATTATTGACATCATTTTCAAGATATTGTTGATTTAATTTCAAATTCGTTAACTCGATTAATTTGTTCAAATCATTTAAAATGATTTTACTAAAATTCAATTTTTCATTAATTTGATTCAAGTCATTATTATCACCATATAAGATTGAACTTATTGAAATTAGATTATTATTTTTCCTAATAAGAGAACTTCCATTCTTATATTCTCTTTTTAAACACCAGTATTTACAAACCTCATTGCAAATCAGTCTGATTTCATTCCAAATTGATTCTTTACTTCTATTGGGTTTATAACCTAAATCCAATAGTTTTTTACTATGAATTTTTGATGATAATGATAGTGAAACAGCTGATAAAGAAGATGATGATGCTGATGAAGACGAAGATGATGACTGGGTAAAATTTGAAATGATAAAATTGTTATTTGTTGAATCTTCAACTCTTAATGAAATTAATTTTTGAAATAATATATCACTAAATTTTTTTGGAGGAATAGGAGTATTATTTTCAGTTTTCCATTTAAAATTATTTAGTTTATTTAAAAGTTTTTGATTTTTAGTTAATTTATCATTTTCATCATTTAAAATCTTAAGATCTCTATAATAGTTTCTTGTTTTATTAATACCTTGTAAAACAATTTTTGAATCATGGAATGAAGGTGAATGTCTATCACAATAAGATTTTAAAGAAGATTTATTAGTTAGAGCACCTTGAATACCTTTTGACATGTTCATATAAATTCCACTTCTTTTAGCACAACTAACATGATAAGCTTGAAAACAGCTTTTATTTGAACATTGAATACAAGCACCAACTTTTTGTTTACATATATAACAAATTAATTTCCAACGATTTTTTGGAATAAAATCAATTCCTTCTATAGGTTCCATATAAATTGGATTTGCGAAATATAATTCATTTATCCATAAGGCACAAATAACATGACCCCATAAACTATTATCCAATTGTTTGAAAGCTCCAGTTTTACTTGGGCAAAAACAGCATTCGATTGATTTATGATTAGTATTAATCATACATTTTCTACATAACCATTGACCTTCGGGAATAAAAGCAATACCATAGCATTCTTGATGAACTGCAATATCACAACCGTCACAAAATACTATAGCATTATTTGAATCACAATCACTGTCATTACAAACAGCACATTTTTGATCCGAATTAAAACAACCATTTTGTATTATACCATCATCATTACCATATTTATCAATATTATTATCATCATCTAGGGTAAGAAGGTTATTTGTATATGAATTTGATAATTGTAATTCTAATTTCATCCATTCATTTTCTAAAATTGTTATCATAATTTCAAAAATTTCAGGTTTTAATTTAATTATATTTAATTCATTATTATTCCTATTTGTTAAATATAATAAATCTTGTTCATCCATATCATATTCAACTAATTTATCCTTTTTATCAATTTTTGATTGAATCGTTTCATTATTATTTAATTTGAAAGTTTTTTTATAAGTTAAATCATTTAAATTAGATATTTTACCTGGTTCTTTGAATCCATAATCATGTAAATTCTTATCAAATTTAATGAAATTTTCATTGGAACTTAATGAAAGTTTAATTTTTTTATTATATGTTGGCTTTTTTAAATCATTTATCAATCTTTTATTCCCAGTTTCTTCTAAATTTGATTCCCCAATTGATTCTTCTATATCATCAAGTAAAAATACCTTTAGTGGCTGTTGTTCATCTAAATCTGGATATATCTCTTTATAATCTCGTTCTTCCCTTGGCTTTGAAGTGTCAAAGAAGTTGAAATAGGTGGCATTCTTATTATCCAATGTCATTTCTTTGATAATTCAACCTTTATGAAGTAGTTGATGATATGTTTAGCCGCTTTGTTTTGCCAATTAAAGTGGGCCCATAAACATCCGTACATTCCGTGCTCACTATATATAAGTTACTACACTATATAATACATAGTATACACTATACTATAATCCTATACTACTATTG
This sequence comes from Hyphopichia khmerensis, assembly GCA_030569195.1. NCBI lineage: Eukaryota > Fungi > Ascomycota > Pichiomycetes > Serinales > Debaryomycetaceae > Hyphopichia > Hyphopichia khmerensis. Next base: position 111,484 of record JAJMKE010000040.1, on the reverse strand, counting down.
ACTACTAAGGACCATAGGATACTATATACTATATTCTATTTTGTTTTACCAGCCATGTATAAAAGGAGCATTACGTGTGTGTACTTCTCTTTAAATCCATGAGAATGAATGAATTTACAATTTTTTGTAATTTTGCAACTAATCCCGTATTAATGTAAGAAATTGCCAAAAAGTAACCAGGTATTGGTCGACTCTACCATTATATCAAACTATCAACAATAACGTTAAGTAGGATATCAAGATAAGCAACTATGTAGAATAATTATACAGCAGTCAAACATAACAATTCTACCTGTAATATCATACACGGATAAAGTAATAGCTAAGAATATTTCAAATTCAAACTATACCAAATGTAATATTCATACAATTGTATATACTATACTTACTAGACTATTCTAATTCAACTAAACTAATAGAACTCTACTAATAGAACTATACATATATGCATACTACTGAGTTATCTAATAATGCAGTATATACAGTATTCAGGATACTAGTATACTTGCTACACACAAAGATAACGTAATTAATCTAACTATAATCTATATACTCTATCTTGTGTACAGTATAGTACATAGGTCTTGCCATATATACGGTTATATACATTGTATATATTGTATATAGAGTTGTAGTAGATACCTTGTATATAGTATAGTGTATTGTATACGTCATAAATTTAATATACTAAAGGGTAATTTAAGTCTAATAAATACTTCATATCCAGACTACAACGTACGTACACCATAGAAATTATAAGCACTTTAGAAGTTGATTATCTACTTATTTATTACATATAGACACTAGTATAGACTCATAAATATCATATATAGTAGTACTATAGTCGTAAGGTTGCTTCTCCATACTTTAAGATATTGCGCAAACCTAAAAGTATGGAGAAACCCTGACATAATGCGATGCGCCAACCATAACACCATGTCAATTATGGGTGAGAGTATAGCATTATTTGGTAAGTCATGATATTGGTTGGCATTGGATGATACAATATAGTATGATATGATACAATATTATATATTTCAATGAATAGTATATGGTATAGTATCATGATGTAGTAAGGTTTAAAGTAGTGTAGTGCATACAAAAATTGTGCCACTTACAAAAATGGGAGGGAGGCTGCTTTTTTACATTAGATTGAATAGAAAGATTGTTATAACCATTTATTCTAAATCAATAATTAGATAACATGGGGAATACATCATCTTCAACACATCATCCTTCAACTAGGAAGAGTACTGCACATATCAGAACGTCCAATGCCAATCAATCGATTAAAAATGATAATCAAAATCTTGAAGATGAATTTAATAATCTGATATTACATCAAGTTAAGCAACAACAGCAACAACAGCAACAATATCAACAAAAATCACCATTAATACCAATAAATTCTCGTAATAGATCTCAAAGTATTACTAGTTATAATCAATTCACAAATGATTTAATTGAAGATGAATATAATGAATTAAATGATGGTTTAATTGAAACTGATGCAACTGAATTAAGTCGAGATATTATACCAAATAAATCTAATAATGAAGATGAACAAGAACAAAAAATTATTGAACAACAGATAAAAGAGGAAGATGAAGAAGATGATAAGATGGAAATTGATACTCATTCAAATACTCCAACTCCAGATTTAACCAAGGTTGATTTTACTAAAATTGTTGCACCTCAACCAAATTTATATTCAAATAATGATGAAGAAATTTTACACGAAGAACATCAAAATACTAATTCAAATAAAACAATACCCGTTGAAATTAAATGGGTTAATACTACAAAGGAAAGAATTGATAAAATTAGTATTATTGGATCATTTTCAAATTGGAGAAATGTAATTAAATTAAAACCATCACATATTCATCCAAATGAATATTTAACAACTATAAAATTACCTTTGGGAGTTCATAAATTATTATATATTATAAATAGTGAATATCGAGTTAGTGAACAATTACCAACTGCCACTGATCAAGAAGGGATATTTTTTAATTGGTTTGAAGTTTTAGATTCAAATCATTTATTTAATCATTCAATTAATCAACCAAATCATATTAATGCTTCAAGTGATTATGATGCTAACATTATTCAAGTTGCTGGTAAATCAAATGTTGATTATATTAATCAAAAATCAAATGATTTATTAGCAAAAGTTACCAAAGAAACTCCTGATTTTGAACATATTGAACATCCAATTGATAATCAAGATTTTGGTAATCATAATAATTTTAATAATCATGAAGAAGTTGAATATATCTCCTATAATGAAAATTTATCAAATTCCTTTTTAAATTCAATACCAAAAAATTTACCAAGTTATTCAAGTGAAATACCGGAAATGTTTGTAAATTATGATTATTTTAAACAAAAGGGTTCCGATTATGAATTACCTGAACCTCCTCAATTACCAGCCCATTTAAATAATGTTTTATTAAATAAAATTTCAAATCAAAATCAATTTCAACCTCCTCCTCCACCTTCTCATCCTCCTCATCCTCCTTTTGCTAAAGATAAAAGACCTGCTTTAAGAAGAGCCGATAGTTCCTATTATAATTCAAATAAAGAAGCTTATCATTTAAGTATTCCAAATCACGTTATCTTGAATCATTTAATGACTACCCTGATTAGAAATGATGTATTAACAGTTGCTTGTATCACAAGATATTCTGGTAAATTCGTTACCCAAATTATGCATTCTCCAGCAGAATAATCGTATATACTATATAGTTCTTAGTTACTTTGAACAATATAGTTAATACATGCTTTATATATAATTCACCTTATAATTTGTAGTAGGTGTAGATATTTTTTTTTTTCAGTATACAGTACTCGGGTTCTCACAAATTTGAAACATCCACAAATTAATAAAACACGGATCATTCGCTAAAAAATTGATATATTCAACAATTGATTAATATACAGCCATGAGTTGGTCAGGGATTAAGAAGGCCATTAATAGGGCAGGGACCCAGGTTATGTTGAAAACCGGAGCTATTGAAGAAACGGTTGATTTGGAATATGATTATGAAGAGAAGAGATTTAAAAATATGCAAAATAATCTGCAATTATTACAAAAACAAGTTAAACAATATTTAGATAGTTTAAAGATTTTAACTAATTCTCAAGTTAATATTGCACAAGTATTAAATTCATTTTATGGTAATTCAAATGAAAATTTCACTACAAATTATTATGAAAACTTAAAGGAATTTAATACAAAATCTTTACAAGAATTAGAAAATCCTTATTATCAAACAGTTATAAATCCAATATCAAGATTTAATTCATATTATATTGAAATCAATGAAGCAATCAAAAAGAGAAGTATGAAAAAATTAGATTATGATTCAATGAAGAATAAATTAAAGAAATTGATTGAAAAAAATCCTTCAAATGATGATCATTTATTAAAAATAAATGACTATCAATCTCAATTAAATTCAATTGAATCAACTTATAATGACTTGAATAACAAATTGAAAGTTGAATTACCAAAATTAATCAATTTAAGGATTCCTTATATTGATCCTTCTTTTGAATCCTTTGTTAAGATTCAATTAAGATTTTTCAATGAAAATTATCATTTCTTAAACGGTCTCGAATCAAAACTAGATTCAAACGCTAGGAGTGATTATATCAATGGTAATCTTGATAAAAAACTAGATAACGTCTTGGATAAAATGAGAGAATTAAATATTACGGGTGTATAATCCTTATACCCTACAATCTTATGATGCTAATGAAACTTTTTCAACTTTTTCCTGTAGTTTGACTCGATTTCACTTGTTTGCTAGTGTTTTCTAACTCATAACCTTGTATCATCTATAAAACTCTTGTATTACCTAACTAACATCACCTTATTATTGGCTCATATTTGCATGCCATTGGCTCATTAGCTTATTTTGCATCAAGTGATTAGACTTTTTTCTTTTCCTCCTACCTTTTTTTTTTTTTTTTTTTTTTCGGGAAGGTTTGGAGAACTTTGGAGGAACTCTTTTTTTTTTCCGTAAAAATTTTCCCTTTGCCGTTTTCAATCAATACTCCTTCTATTATCTTAAGCCGTTCCTAGTGTTCCTATAGTAAGAAACAGCCATGTTTAAACGAAGACCCAAGACACTGCAAGGGTCTGGGAACACTAAGCCTGCATTCGACGAACCTTTCTGGCATTGGTATGTCGATTCATACTCAAGATCAAATAATTATAGAGAAGTTGAGGGTCTTTTGAAACCAACTAATAAGAAGATTACTTCGAGCTCATCATCAGTAAGTACGATAGTAAAATACTTTGAAACATTGAAGTTGTATCCTATACCGTCAAGTAATCAGGTCGTTGCATTATTAAAATCACCATTTACGCAGGGTGATATCATAAAAACGTTCCATCTAATACGATTTTATCAATTGAGTAGTGATGGATTATTTATAACTAATGAAGGAATAGATAAATTTGGAGGAGTAATTAACTACGTTGGGGCTGAGAACTGGGAAAATGTTATGTGTTATTTGGATGCTTTACTATTTTCAATGTTTGCTAATCTAGAAAGTTTTGAACCAATGCTATTTATATCAAATCAACATGATAATTATTTGATTAATCAATTAAGTGCGTTATTAAGATTATATGTCAATTTATTAAGATCAGGAAATTTAATAACTACAGATTTAACCATTCGAATATGTGAAACTTTGAAAAAATTGGGATTTGATGAAGCAATGAGTCACAAACAACAGGATTCAGCTACTTTATTTGAATTTTTAACCCAAACTTTATTAATGCCTTTACTTACTTTTAAAATTGATATTAAACATGGTGGGAAATTGGATAAAGATGATCAAAAATATTCAAAAGAAAGAATCTTATTTGTTAGTATACCCGATGATGATATTGATGATTTAAAAATTCCAATCGATAAAAGTGAAAAACAACATGTTGAAAATAAATCAGATCAACTTTCACCGAATCAGGAAGAAGATCACCCCGATGATGAAGAAGACGGTATACTACTCGAAGAATGCCTCGAACATTATTTTAATAATTCAATTAGTGTAAAGAGAGAACTAGAAAGAAGAGCAACCTTTGAATCAAATAGAAGATTAAGTGATTTGACTTATAATCTTGGGGACGTTACTTTCAAAGATATACCTGAAGTTAAAGAATCTAATAAATTCGAACCAACTCATGATCATATAGAGATCTCGGAATCTCCCAGAAAAGCAAGAAGTGATAGTAAAAATCAAACAAAATTTCAAACTAGAACTAGATCTTCAACCTTGTCTCTTTGGTCAATTAATAATCCTGATGGTGATCAAACTTCAAAAGAAGTGAGCTTACCTGCTTGGATGTTTTTAAGACTTTTACCTTTCTATACTGATGATAATGATTTAGATCAACGCAATGAAAGTATTGCAAACTCTTCAAGTGAATTTGCTAAAAGAAGACCCATACTACCAATCTGTTTAAAACGTTATTCTTTCAATCCTGAAAAGTCTCAAGCTAATAGATCAAAGAAAAGAATTATAATACCTCCAATTATTAATTTACCCCAATTCGTTGCTGATGATATCAATGATGATATATCCGGGGAGTATAAATTGATCTTGGAGAGTGCTTTATGTCATCGTGGTACCTCAATATCGTCTGGTCATTTTGTTTCAGCAATTAGAAAAAACACTCACAACATAAATCAACTGGAAGATGAAGCAAATAATGCAATTTGGTATTTATATGATGATATGAAGAAAAAATCGAGGGTTGTTGAAAAATCATTTAAGGAGATCTTTTCTACTGAGTGGCCTTATATGTTATTTTATCGACTTGTTGCAATCGATGAACCGAATAATAGATTTGGCGATTCATCCAGCTCAAGCTTAAACTTAAAAAATAGTAGTGGAGGAGGTTCCTCCAATGCTTCCATAACGTCAAACCCAATTCTTCCTCCAAAAGGTTTTAAATCGAAGTATTGGTCAGAAGAAAATAACGATGATTCTTTGACTCCAATTATGTCAGCTTCAAATTCAAACGTGGCCAGTAATTCCAATGTTGCAAGCATTCGATCCGAAGATATATCATCATTAAACAAAATGGAATCATTAAATAGTGATACCCCCAGTATGCCAATCCCAGACATTCCCCCAACAGATAGCAAATTTGTTGATATTAGAAATAAATACTTTTGGTATGTTACTGACAAGAGTAAAAATTATTTCAAAGAATTACCAAACGCTAACCCTGCTACCAAACCTTCCTTCAATCGTGATTTTTCTGCTAATCTGAATGTGGGTTTGAGTACCAAAGTCAGAAGAAATAGCCAATGGAGTGATACTATCAGCTCATCAAACATAGTTCCTGATACTATCTCCAACATTACTTCTAAACCTGACTCTAATTCAAATTTTATATCAAAATCAGACGCGAATGATTCCAACGAAAAGTTGTCGAACCTTCAGCAAACCAATTCTGATTCTGGTTCAAATACGAGTAAATGGAAAATTGCATTAAAGTCAAAATCAACCAGGTCAACTAGCAACTTTGGATCTCCTTATATCAATAGTCCAGTCAACAACTCAGGTGCTAGCTTAGATAAAAAAGTTTCACCAATAAATTTAGAATCAATTCCCGCAGAGCAGGCTAAAAAGGGCCATGTGCATAGAATATTTTCCCATGATCATGATTCCGATTCTAAAAAAGTGAAGAATCATAAAAATTCGAAAAGAGATGAATACAAAAAAGAAAAATGTGCCATCATGTAAAATCAGATATATCCAGTCATTAAATACCCGTTCATTTCATTATTTATAAATTCTATTAACTTTTTTTTTTACCTTTTTTTATTTTATTTTATTTTTTTTTTTTTTTGGCTTATTTCATTAACATTAAATAATCTATATAGAGTTTGATACACTATAGATACTTTTTTTTTTCGTAATTCTAATCACAGTAATATATTTCTCCTTTAATGCCACCCATGACAACTTTGCTTGATTCTTGAGGATGTGCTTTAATGCAATTAATGCATTTGTCACTGACTTTGATCTTATTTACAAGTTTTCCAGTTTTCCAATCCCAGAAAAATGCAAAACCCTTGGAGTCACCACTCATTAAGATTTTTCCATCCGGAGTGAAATCGATACCAATTCCAAAACCTGCGACATTATGACCTGTGAAATATTTCTTTTTATTGAATTTGTATTTACCATGGCCTTGGATAACACTAATGGAATTATCCATACTTTGTAATGCAATATAATTTTGATTTGGATATATGGCTGCAAATGGCATTGAATGTTGCGAAGGGTCTGAAATGAATTTAATGGGTATATTGATTTGCCAATCCCAAAATCTTACCGTTTTATCATCTGATGTTGACATGAACCTATTCCCTTCGTCAATTATCGTCAAAGAATTAATTGCACCCAAATGATGATCATATGTTTGCTTTGGCGCTTGGGAGGTTGAATGTAGATCATAATGTTCTATATTATGATTAGTTAAGCCAACAATGAATTCGTCATTTTTCAAGGGATGAAATTTGATGACATTAGGAATGGATCGAAGTCTAATTGTTTCCAAGATTTCCCCAGTTTCGGTGTTCCATAAAATAACCTTCTTGTCAAACCCACAGCTTAAAAATTGAGTCCCGTCATTATTGAAGGTGATATCTTTTACAGCCTGATTATGTCCATAGTATCCTCGGAGCAATTCACGTTTGTGATAAACGTCCCATAAATAAATCCTCCCATCATTACTTGCAGATAATAATAAATGGCCAGACTTAGGAAAAAACTCGAGTTTGGTGATACCTTTAGAATGTCCTTTAAAGGTATGAATGATCTTTTTGGGTACAAAACACTCTTGAGTACCTGGCTCTTTAGTAAGGTTGACATTAAGATCTCTCGGTATGTGAAGAAAACTTCTTCCTAGATAATCACGTTCGGAAGATCCAAGAAACTCGGTCGTTGCTTTTGGAGCTTCAAGAACATAATCTGATGCTGGTTCATCCATGGGATTGCTTTGATCTTCATCTTCATTTTCCTCTTCCTCATTTTCTTCTATTTCGCTTTCTGATTTTGAATTAGTTTCGGAGGCCAGCGATTGCCATGGATCAGCATAATCAAAATCTTCTGAAACTTTCTGCTTCTTCCTTCTCTTTATATTCTTATTCTGTCCTTGTTTTCTTTTCATTGCCAAGCGACGCTGAAATTCAAAATCAGCTTTGCTAGTAATGTTCTCCAGTAATGAACCTCCAAACGTGTTTTTAGCTTTGGTTGTCGTTATCGCCCCAGGTATTACTTCTTGAAAGCTACTTTCTATATTGACATCAGGAGCATCCAAGAGTTTGTTTTGAGGCAATTGAATTGATCCTGACACTCGTGAGGTATCTTCTTCCTCAGATGAGTATCCTTGTAGCAACGACATGGTCATATACGTATTTCTATTGCTGATATGAATCTGGGGTCTGGTTATCTAAGTGCGTCTTCAAATTCTTCAGAAGTATAATACGCAAAAAAAAAAAAAAACTTTCTCAAAAACTTTTGAAGAAAAGTCATCGCAGCATCTAAAAAAAATTTGAATTTTCAAATGATTTCCAAAAGAGCCTTTGATTCAAGCAATATACCTATTGAATAATAAAAGACATAATGGCAAAAAGACCAGCTCAAGACTCTGATTCTGACATTGATGTCAGTAGTACTGACTCTGAAAATGAAATGGAACAACAAGAACCAGAACAAGAGGAAATTGTCAATGTTGATTTTGACTATTTTGATTTAAATCCAGAAGTTGATTTTCATGCCACCAAAACGTTTCTCCGTCAACTTCTTGGAGATGATTGTAATGAATTTGATATTTCCGGTTTGGCAGATTTAATATTGACTAAGAATTCTGTTGGTACTACTATAAAGACTGATGGAAAAGAAAGTGATCCATTTGCATTATTATCAGTTATCAATTTAGTTGAACATGGGGATAAACCTTGTGTAAAACAATTAATTGATTATTTTTTCCAAAAAACTGCAAAGAATACCGAGTACAATTTGTTTTTAAGAAAATTATTGGGTAAAGATGCTGCTAATAAATTAAGAGTAGGATTGATAATAAGTGATCGTATGATTAATATGCCCGTTGAAGTAGTTCCTCCAATGTATAAGATGTTATTGGAAGAAATGATCAAAGCAGAAGATGCTCATGAAAAATATGAATTCGATTGGTTCCTTATTCCTTCAAAAATTTATAATATAGTTACTGCAAATTTTCAAGGAGAATCAAATGATCAAAAATCTAAAAAATCAAAACCAGCTAATAATTCCGTGGTTGAACAAAGTGACTACTTCCACTACGAAGATATAATCTTAGAAGAAAATGCTAAATTTCATGAAAGCTATGATTACAACATTAAACAAGATACCGATTCAAGAAGAGTCTTTACTGAATATGGTATTGATCCTAAATTAAGTTTAATTCTTATCGACAAAGAAAGCTTAGCAAAATCAATTCCTCAAATGGAAGAAAAGTTCCCACCATTTTAGATACCATGACCTCTTCCCTGTCATCTTTTACTTCGCTGTAACTTCATTCAACCTTTTATTTCCTATTTCTCCATTTTTTTTTTTCTTTTTCTTTTTTTTTTTCCGTACTCTTTACGTCTTTTTCCCTTCTAACTCTTCCAAACTAGAAGTCTTGTATATTAATCTACATTTCCCTTATATTCGTTAATAATCTTTCTAATTTTTCAGTAGTCATTGAGTATTTAGGTCCTGAGTAGCTTTGTGAACTGCAAGGACCAACTTTTTTTTTTGGTTAGATTTGCCAGTGTCGCACGACCAAACGAAAAATTTTCTGATTTTTTTTTTTGTCTTCGATATCTAGCTATGAAATATTTCAAAATCAAATCAGAAGAAGGTATTTCATACACTAAGAATAGTACTGGATCTTGTTAGAATATAAGAACATCAAATAAACGATGGCTCCACCACACAAGAACCAAAACTTCCGTCCAGAAAACGTTTTAAAGCGTGCTGAAGACTTGATCGCAGTTGGTCAAAATGAAGCAGCTTTAGAAACCTTGTACGAATTAATAACTTCAAAAAGAATTCGTTATTTACAGGTTAGTGATTTAGAGCCTATTGCCCTTTTACTTGTTGAATTGGCTGTTGATTTAAGAAAGGGAAAAATTGCTAAAGATGCTTTACATCAATATAAAAAGAATGTTCAATTATCTGAAAATGGTTTAGAATCCGTTGAAGTTATTGTTCGTAAATTTGTTCAATTAGCTGAAAAGAAATTAGATGCTGCTCAAGCTAAAGCTGAAATTGAAATTGATCAAAATGAAGAAGACGATTTAGATGTTGCTCAAACTCCAGAAAGTATTTTATTATCTGCTGTTTCTAATACTGATTCTGCTGATCGTACTGAACGTGAATTGGTTACTCCTTGGTTAAGATTCTTATGGGAAGCCTTAAGAGCTACCTTAGATATTTTAAGAAACAATTCTAAATTAGAAATTACCTATTCAGCTATTGTCACTCAAGCTTTTCAATTTTGTTTGAAATTCAATAGAAAAGCTGAATTTAGAAGATTATGTGAATTATTGAGAGCTCATATGCAATCAGTTACTACTCAAGCTCCAAAACCAGGTGCTAACAATAACGCAATTGATTTATCTGATGCCGAAACCGTTCAACGTTATTTGGATCAACGTTTCTTCCAATTAAACATTTCTGTTAAATTAGAATTATGGCAAGAATCTTTCCGTTCCGTTGATGATGTTCACACTTTGATCACTGCATCTAAAAAATCTCCTAAACCTGTTATGATGGCTAACTATTACGAAAACTTGGCTAGAATTTTTGCTGTTTCTGATAATTCTTTATTCCATGCTGCTGCTTGGAATAAATTCTTCAATTTATACTCTCAATCTCCAAATGCTACCGATGAAGAATTAAGTCATTACGCATCTATTCTTGTTTTATCTACCTTGGCTATCCCAACAAAATCTTTAACCACCAATGAAACTGTTGTTGATGAACATAAAGCTAAAAATGCCAAATTATCTTCATTATTGAATTTAAGTCAAGTTCCAACCAGAGAAGGTTTAATTAAGGCTCTCACCAACAGAAACATCTTAAGTTTCGTTGATCCTTCCGTTAAGAAATTATATGATACTTTAAAAGAAAACGAGTTCCATCCATTAACTGCTAAGAATAAAGTTGCTCAAGTTTTCAAAGGTATTGAAGATGATAAAGATTATAAACAATATATCCCTACCTTAACCAGAGTTATCTTGATTAGATTATTCCAACTGATTTCTCAAATTTATGAATCCGTTAAATTAGATTTCTTAGTTTCCTTAGGTATTTTAGAAGGTACTCAATACACTTTAAGTCCATTGGAAGTTGAAGATTTAATCGTCAATGCAGTTAAAGATGGTCATTTATCTTTAGTTATTGATCATGAATCTGGTGTTGTCAATTTCAAATCAAACCCATTCGAAGATTCTTTCAATGACAAATTACCATCTAAATTACAAACTTCTCCTTCTGAATTAGTTAGAAGTCAATTAACTAAATTGGCCTTCACTTTGTCTTCCACTGCTAAAGTCATTGATCCTCAATACGAAGCTCGTGCCAAATACAGACGTGAACTCGCTTTACAAAATGCTTTCCACGATATGATCGCTGAACAAGAAGACATCGCTGCTCGTGTTAAGGTTATGGAAGAACGTAGACGTATCGCTGAAAAATTGAAACGTGAACAAGATGAAGAAGCCGCAAGATTGAAACAAGAAAGAATGGTTGCTGAACAAAAAGCTGAACAAGAAAGATTGGTCGCTGAACAAGAAAGAAAGAAATTAGAAAAATTAGAAAACGAAAAGCGTATGATTTTGGAAGCCGATAAAAGAAAGATTGCCGAAGAAATTAATGCTAAAGGTATTATTAAGATTGATTTAGATAACTTACAAGATTTGGATACTCAAAAATTACAAATGATGCAAATCGAACAATTAAATAAAGATAAGAAAGAGTTAGAAGAAAAATTGAAAATTTTCTCTAAGAAAACTGATCATGCTGAAAGAGCTTATAGACGTTATGAATTGCAATTATTGGAAAAAGATGCCCAAGCACAAAAAGAAGTTTACCTCAAGAAATACGAGGAGTTTAAACAAGCCAAAATTGAAAAAGCTAAGAAAGATCATGCTAAGGCTATTGCTTTGAGAGATCGTTTGGCTCGCATCAATCCTGCTTACTCTAAATTTGTTGGTCGTATTAACGAAAAGAATATTTCTAAGATTAATGAATTGAAGAAACAAGCTGAAGCTGATTTAGCTAATGCCAAACAGGAACGTATTGAAGATTACAAGAGACACCGTAGAGCTGAATTGTTGGCTCAAAAAGAAGAAGAAGAAAGTAGAGCCAAGGAAGAAGCTGCCAAGGCTGCTAAAGAGGAAGAAATGGCTAAATTCAGAGAAGAAATGAGAATACAAAGAGAAAAAGATGCCAAACTTGCCAAACAGAGACAAGAAATGGAAGAAGAGATTGCCAGAAGAAATAATGTTTCTCGTGGCTCAGCTCGTCCATCTCCAACTGCCAGTGCTTCCCCAGCCCCAGCTCCAACTCCAGCTCCAGCCCCAGCTCCTACCGGTGATAGGCCATTGACTTTCGCCGAAAAAATGAGATTGAAGAGAATGGCTAAACAAAACTAATCGGCTTGGTCTTCCTCAACTCTTATAATAAGAACATAGGTGTATACTAAATTAAATTGCTTATTCTAATAGCTCAAAACATGTAGAAGTATTTTCGTCCGCAGAGTGAAAAATTTAGTTGCGCTTGAAAGAAAAGGAAAAAGAAAAAAAAAAAAAAAAATTCAATTACTGAAAAATTTACCCCAGTATTTCTATAAGCACCAATAAACTATCAAGTAATCATAAAAGAATGTCAATGATCACAGTTATAGGATCCTTGAATTACGATTTAGTAACCTTCACCAATAAGGTACCAGCCGGAGGTGAAACATACCAAGCCAATAGTTTTGAAAATCATCTTGGTGGTAAAGGGCTCAATGAAGCGTTAGCAGCTGCCAGATTGTCTAGCGGGGAGAATCATAAAGTCCGTATGATTGGTAATATTGGTGATGATTCCTTTGGAAGAGAATTGAAGCAAGCATTGATTGATGCCAATGTTGATACTGGGTATATAAAAACGATCAAAAATCAATCATCGGGGGTTGCTGTTATTTTAGTTGAGGAAGATAGTGGCGAAAATCGAATCTTGATTACTGCTGGTGCCAATGGAGATTTGAAACCAACCCATCAAGAGTACCAATCTTATTTTACTCAAAATGAAGGAAATCAATTTGTTATTTTACAAAATGAATACCCTCATACAATTGAGTCCATAGATTGGATTCATTCGAATTACCCAAATATAAACATATCTTATAATCCATCACCATATAAACCTGAGTTGATTACTGAGAAAACTTGGTCCCAAATTGATTTATTGATTGTAAATGAAGGTGAAGCTTTGGATGTTGCAGCAAATTTGTTAGCACTGAAAGAGAGTGACGAGTTCAAAAATACCATTAACAATGATAAAATTAAAGGTTTTAGTCAATTGGCTAAGAAGTTACAACAGCTTATTAACCCAAAAAATGTTAGTGTAGTTGTTATTACTATGGGATCAGTTGGTTCTATCTACACTAGTAAAGAAATTGAACCAACTTTTGCTGCTTCAGTAAAAGTTGAAAAGGTAGTTGATACTACTGGTGCTGGTGACACATTTTTTGGTGGTGTCGTACTGCAATTGGCAGCTGGTAAATCCTTACCACAAGCAATTAAGTTTGCTACTATTGCAAGTAGTATCGTGATTCAAGAAAAAGGGGCAGCAGAAAGTATTCCTACAATCAAAGATGTTGAAAAGCACTTATAGAATTCATCATAAGTTTATGTTAATACATATAGTTTATATAGAAGAAACAAATAAAAGAATTAATGAATAGAAAACAATTTTATTTTCTAATTTCAGGATTAGGAATAGAAACAACGTGGGTAATAAAGTAATATACAAATGGATGTAGATAATAAATAAAAGGTTCACTAAATGAGGAATAGATAGTAATCACGGAACATGGACTAATATACAAATTTCATTTTGAATTATCAATCAACCATGGATATGCTCAAGTTTTTCTAGCACGAATTTGAGCTTCAGGAGCAGGAGTTGGGGAATCATTTCTGCCAGAAACATGAACATATTCGTTAAGACGAGCAGCAACACCAACAGAGGCAGCCCTAACTTTTCTTGATTTTCTAGAAGTTTTTCTTTTATAGACATCGATATAGAAAGCAATGAATAAAACCAAGTAAGAAGAGAGGATGGCACAACCAGAATAAGCTGCTAACATGGTACCAGCACAATCACCACAAACTGGTAAGACATTAAGATAATCAGAGAAATAGGTGTAAACGATTTTTTGATAAGTAGCAAAATAGACAAAGCCTAAATCCAAGATAAATTGAATGATTTGGAAACGAGTAACCCATTCTTTCCACCAAACTCTAATTCCTCTTGCAGCTAAGAAGTAGTACCAGTACATAACGACATGAACACCCAAATTAAGAGTGATTGGAACCCAAGAAATTGGGGTTAAACCAATTAATTGAGTGTAACATAATAAAGCAGTAGCACCGTGATGATAAGTATGAAGGAAAGTTAATTTTTTTTGTTTAACAACCAAGAATACGGTATCAATGAATTCACAAAATTTGGTTAAGTAGTTCAAGTAATATAAACAGACTAATTCTTGAGTCCAAGCATTTGGATTACAAATAGCATAAAAGATACCATGATGATAAATAATTGGAATCAATTGTTCAGCCATTAAAGTCAATAAGGTAAATGATAAAGTAGTTAAGAATAAATTGTGAATTTGAAATAAGCCATTTAAAACAAGTGGAGTCCAATTGAATTTCTTAAATAAATAATTACCACCAAAAATTACAACATAATAAGCAGCAATAGTACCAGCAGCAGCTGGGAAGGTTGATAAAGGTAATTCACCAGCAGTAAATTCAAATTCTGAAGGAATGAAAGCACCTCCAGTTAACTTACCAACATATTGATCGAATAATGGCCATAAGGGAATACCAAATGGGATATCGAAACTTGGAATAGCGAAGGACATTTTACTTTATTAGTTGGTTTTAAAATAACAACTAATCAATAGTATTGTAGAGTGAAAAATCAGATCAAATCAAAAACGGACTTTCGCTTTTTCAAGAGTTTTAACTTCACAAATTCAAAAAAACTAATTGAAACCAAATACCAATCGAACCAGTAAAGAGCAAATACCTCTTCTTCAAAAAGATTTTTGAATATTGAGTTGTTTATAGTTTTATGGTTGACTTTTGTAGTATGGTGGCCGACACAAACAGTATATAGTCCATCGCACACGAAAAAAGAAAAACAAAGCGAAAAATTTTGTGGAAAACCAAAAAAAAAAAAAAAAAAGAAAAAAAAAAAAATTCAGTATGCTTTAGTACCGTTTCTTTCGAAATATTCAGGCTATATTCACCCGACAAAAAAAAAAGGAAAACACTTAAGTATTGACATTATCGTTTGGACCTGAGTATTTACTAGCATAGACGCTACCAACCCATCCAGATACTTAGCTAAAGTTCAACTTTTCAGTAACAGGATCAGGCAATTTCTGATTCGGTTGTGTAAAGAATAGCATATGATTATTTAGTGCACCAAATGACACTGCACCGAGAAGAAAGTGGGTCTACGCGACCGGGAACAATTCAAACTTCTCCACGTTCCATTCAGCACGGCAAACATAGCCTACCTGGAGAAAATTCGGTCGAAGATGGTGGGGGGAAAGGGACCAGCGACGGTTGCAGCGAATCTGGTAGAGAAGAATCTGGTAGAGAAGAACCTGGTAGCGAATCTGGTAGCGAATCTGGTAGCGAAGTGTCTAGTGAGGAGTCTAGTGATGAGGATTCGGAGAATTCAGATTCCGAGAGTGAAAGTGACGAACAACCCCTAGTCAAACCAGTGTTCATTTCTAAAACGAAAAGACAGACTAAACAAGCACCACCAAGAGAAGATGAAACTGAACGATTGAAGAGAATCACTTTGGCCAAAGCTGAACATAGTATACAAGTAGACGAGAAGGAAGTAAAGGAGGACGAGTTCGATGGGGTACAGGATATCGATGATTTAGATCCCGAAAGAGAGTACTTCGAGTGGAAGCAAAGAGAGTATCAACGATATCAACGAGACATGTCACTACTCAAGCAAATCGAAGATGAAAAGGATGATATCATTAGAAGAAGATTAATTCCTAATGATCACTCCTCCAAACAATTCGATATCAAGTCAACTGAAAGCGATAATTCTTCAAATTTTCAATTCGATCTTAAATCGGTTAAAAGAGATCATTCTCAAATTGAAACAGATTCTAAACCTTCTCGTCCTACAAAACTAAAACTTAAAAAGTAAATTATCAATATAGAGTAAATATAATATAAATAACGAAATCACGACTAACGAATATTCATTAACTGGGTCTTTTGTAGCACCTTCAAGTCCCCGAGACACGGAACAACTTATCAAAATGCGAGTTTTGACTGAAAAACGGTTTTTTTTTTTTTGATATCTTCTTGTTATTTCTCTTACTTAGGAATCAAGAATGTCATTGGTACCACTTCCAGACTCGATAGTTCCTTTTCTTTCAGCATACCTCCCACAATCGCTAATAAACAATGCTAACAAACCCTTTGTTACCTTAACTTATGCTCAATCCTTGGATTCTCGCATAGCTGCTGCACCAGGCCAGCAAACAATCATTTCTCATTTGGAAACTAAAACCATGACTCATTATATACGATCCAAGCACGATGCCATTTTGGTTGGTATCGGGACTGTATTAGCTGATGATCCAAAGTTGAATTGTCGTTATGGTACTAACGAGGGGAAATTATCAGAGATAAGACCCATAATTCTTGATCCCAAGGCTAAATGGGTATACTCCAAATCTCAATTATTGAGTTTAGTTAAAAAAGGCCTTGGACAAGCTCCATGGATAGTTGTTGATGAAGATAAAGCTATAGACGAAAGTGAAGTTCAAGCCCTAGAGGCAAGTGGAGGTAAGTATATAAGATTGCCCCTCCTGAATAAAACTCAATACCAGAATTGGGACCAAATCCTCAAATTATTGAAAGAGTTGGGAATTCAATCACTTATGATAGAAGGAGGTGCCAAAATTATTAATGATTTACTAGAAATACACGCAAAAGAACAGAAAATTATCGATAGCTTGATTATTACTGTGGGTCCGGTATTTTTAGGTAACAGTGGTGTCGAAGTATCTCCCGCTGCTTCTT
The DNA here is from genome assembly GCA_030569195.1 of Hyphopichia khmerensis. Classification (NCBI taxonomy): domain Eukaryota; kingdom Fungi; phylum Ascomycota; class Pichiomycetes; order Serinales; family Debaryomycetaceae; genus Hyphopichia; species Hyphopichia khmerensis. Next base: position 94,079 of record JAJMKE010000040.1, on the reverse strand, counting down.
TGGACTTGAAATCTGTTAAATGGTGGACTGGTGAAAGAGACAGTGTTCTTGCTGCCCTTCCAAGGTGATTTGTTCAGTAATTGTAAATAAGCAAAAATATAAAATATCAATAAACTATATTACAAAGCTCTAATGCTATACAAAAACTATTTAAATTATAAAGCTTTTCTGAAGGTTGAAAGTTTCTTTTTTTTAAAAATATTTTTTTTTTTCTAAATTTTGGCTCTTTAATTTTCGAATAAGATAATTCAACTTACAAACAAATTCTATAAGAAGCGTAACGACCAGAGGTTTCTGATTTTCTGATGATTTTTACAACTTCACCTCGTTTCAATCCTAAATATCTGGCCACTGGATCTTCTCTTTGAATTCTAGGTAATTGTGATTCTTTCAATCTATATCTTTCTAATAATTGTTTCTTTTCCTCCCTTGATAATCTAATATGTTTAGGAACCAAAACATGGTGGGTAATATTAACGATTAAATCACTTTCTTGGAAAGTTTCAATAGAAGCTGGTGATACAGTTGGAATTAATTTATTGGCACTTGGAGTAATACTATTTTGATAAATGAAGATACCAGTACTAAAATTCTTTTCACTGATATGAATACAGAAATTTCTCATGGTTTTAATACCAACAGATGCTTCATCACAAAATTCCACCCATAAAGAACCCATATCTGGAAATTTTTCTAATGATTCAGCAGTTGGATTGGCTTGAAAACACATTAGTTTTCTTTGGGCTTCTCCCATATCATTACATATCTTACTTCTGAATTCATCCAATGTCATATCAATTTCTTCTTGAGTAATGTAATATCCTCTGTCCTTAACGAGTTCTTTAACTGTTTTGAATGATCTCCATAAACGAGATACAGTTCTGTCAGTTTCTTCCATGTTTATTATTGTTTTCTATTAATATTATTCAAAAGTGAAACTTATCAAAAGTATTCAAGGCAATAAAAAATATGCTGTTATATGCTGAGGTGGATGCTTAGGGGCCCGAAGAGGTTGATGTGTGGTTGATGTTGATGTAGATGGGAAGGTTTAATTGTATTCCTTCAACTTTTCAACTTGTTTCCCATTTTCTTTTTTTTTTTTTTTTTCTCATCTCCAAAAAGAACTGCACAGAGGAAGATCACGTGATCAATCTTTTTTTTTTTTCACTTTTTTTTTTTTTTTTTGCAATAATAACCTCGACTTGAGTTCTACAATTATGTTTTACTGTATAGTTTTGATATCTATTCAATCGAATTTTCTTCTGAATCTTAGCTCAATGTCTGAGCTGCTCTTCCATATTTTGGTTTTGATCGTTTGTAAAGTCATGTTATTGGGCAATTCTTCCCCTTTACATTCTAAGACCAACCAGTCAGTAGCATTTTTATGATCCTTCATTTCCGAAGTTCTGGTATCGAACTTTTCAGTTAAATAAGTAAGTATTTTACTAACTCTTAACATATTATGTGATGTCAATTTGATTGAACTTTCTAAAACTGGTAATTTTTTTATTTTTCGTTGGGATTTGCCCCCAATTTTCTTATTGGCAGGTAATTGAGCATAATCCACTTCAAATAATTGAAATGCAATCTTAGGACTTTCTTTAGTTGGGAAAAGATCATATAATAGGGGTTGGCCAATCCATTTTGGTAAATGGTTACGTAAATCATTAATCAAAGTTTTGGTAGAAGAGTTTTGAGAATCATAATTAAGCTTTAATAAATCATCATAATGAAAACTACAAACATCTCGATAGTTTCCTAATTCTGATGAGTTTTCGAATATGATAATAAGCAAGTTAGACGGCAAGCGACTTGGTTGAATTAAAGGTTTATGAGGTTCATACTCTTCGTCTTTATAGAAGTCATTCAAAGCAGGATCATTGGAATAGAGTTTTAATAAGGAGTCAGTAACTTTCTTATCAGAAGAACCGTACTTCTCCATATACCTTCTTTTATTGAACTGTAATAATTTTAAAATGGAATCATCATTTGCACGTCCCAGAATTTCCTGGAAGGTAGTCTTCTGTTGTGGAGTTTGATCAGCTTCCAGAATCTCACTCATATCCAAATTGAAACTGCCAGGTACTTCTGAGCTTATCGCTGATATAGCAGGACTAGGTGCTTGAGATTGTGATTGCTGCTGTTGCTGCTGTTGTTGAAGAGTAATATTATTCTTAGAAGACTTCCTGCTGAACATTCTCATTCTTTTTGATGATACCCCGGAAGATTCATCATTATTTGAAGCAATTGAATTGGCCTCCGAAGCGGCTTGATCATTGCCGTTACTTAATCCACCAAGGTACATACCTTTGGATTTCGGTCTGGAATTTTTTAAGTCTTCCCTCAAATGTTTATCAAACTCCCACTCGTACAATGCATATTTATGTAGTAACGAATTTAGCAAAATCCTCGAAACATGGAACCTATCATCGGGTGTGACCTTTACTTTTTTATTCTTTCTACCATTTACATTGTCTGAATGGTTGAAATCAAGAAAGGGATATTGTGAGACCAACTCATCATAGTAAATTTCAAGATTATTAAAAGATGTTTCTTTCAATGTTACAAATAGCTTACCAGATTTGATTTCGACTTCACACCAATTATTTAAAGTGTCAGTGGATTGATATTCTTGAAAAATAATTTCCATCTCTTTCAATTTTTTTTCGAGCAAATCCTTAGACATTGGTTTGCTGTTTCCCGAAGTATTGAAGGATTTAATCTCTCTGCAAATGAAAATATCCCAAATTTTAATATCACCATTCAAATATAATACCAACATCCATCTTTTATTATTAAACATTTTCTTTGAGATAATACTTTTTGGGGTCAAATCAAATCGATCGATTGGCAGTTTGTTAAATGGAATTATTTCAACTTGATGCGTTGGAATTGGATTTAATAGAATTTCGATAGGAGTTTCATCTATTTTTGAGTTTTCATCCTTCTTTTGAGTTAACTGGTCTTTGAAAGTATTGACAAACTCCATTGATGGACCTCCACCATTTATATTTAAAAACATTGAAGTATATTCATTGTTATCATTCGCAGCATTTTCCAAGTCTTTATCAATCTCCCCGTGAGAGAAGCCCGTAGTACCGCCGGCACCTCCAGAAAAAGACGACAGAATATCAAAATTATTAGTATCCATTGACAAGTGACTTACTATATCATAAAAATCGGAATTCAAGTCATTTGTATCGGAAACAGCTGCAGTTGTTCCGTCAATCAATCCAGTCGCAGCAAGTTCATCGTTTTCGTGGTGATTAATAGTATAATCTAAGTATGTCCTCAAATATTGGTAGCGAGAAAGTTGATCAGTATTAGGGACGTGATATCTATTAAGCGAGGAGTAAGTCAGTGCAAATAAAGAGGTTTCTTTTAGCTTATTTTGAAACTGAGATTCAACACATAAAGATAATATTGGATAATCATTTTTGGCGACCAAAGTAGATATTCCCAATTTCTCATCTATTAAAGTAGTATCAGTCAGACTTAAAAATTCATTGTTTGCCAATGCATCATTGTTCGTGGAGAGATTGGATATATCAGTTTTGACGATATTCCCTGACTTATCACCAGAATAAAAGACTTTAAAATCTTCTGTGGAGGTTAAACTCCAAACTGCAGCATCATGAACATCAAAGTTTTTATAAACTTTAAAATTACGCAAATCCCACAATTTTAATGTAGTATCTGAAGATCCACTTAAAATGAAATTATCATTCATGAGCAAACAGCGAACATTATCTTGGTGTCCGATAAGTTTACGGATCAAATGACTATCACTGGATTGAGATGAACGTTTATCATATAAGTTGATAGTATTATTAGGTCCACCAGTACCAATTAGATTTATATTGTTATTGGATAAAGAATAAATTGAAGAAGGTAGGGAAGTATTGCTAGCAACATTTTGAAATTCACTAACTGGTTTTAAAAGATTAAGATCCCAAATAACAATACGACCATCAAGGCCACCACTTACAATTTGATTTGCAGGTTCTATGTATGATAATTTTTTAACATAATCAGTATGAATATTAGGAAATCGATGAATTAAACCATTATTTTGATCAGAAGTTAAACTTGTTATACTATTTTCCAAGCTGGAAGGAGATGAAGTCAAATTTATTAATTTTAGTGAAAGGTCAGAAGAGCAAGAAACCAATTGCAGGTCTTGATTAACTAATTTCAAATCATTAATCCAATCAAAATGAATATTATAATTATTGGTAAGTTGTGATTCATACTTTAAAGTTGGTGTATCATAAGGTAAAGGATTAGAACTAATGGAAGTTTCTAGTTTTAATACTTTTTCATCAATATCTTGATCAATTTCTCCAGAGTTATGTTCATTGCTATCCACATAATTATCATTAAATTCGAAATGATCTTCACTTTCAATTTCCACGTTACCAAAAGATTGAGTAGAAGAATTCAGTACGGTATTATCTGGATTCCATTCCTTAACTGTTCCATCTCTTCCCCCAGTATATAATTTTTGAAGATGGCGACTAAATTGTATAGCATTTATCGGAAGAATATGATTTTCACTGGTATTATCGTCACCCAACACGTAACTTATACCTTTTCTTATCTTCGACATGACTCAATTGGCATGTAAAGGTTAAATTGAACCTGTAAGTTTTCTGTTTTATAGGTTGCTTTGAATAATCAAAGTAACATCAATTAAGATAGCGGAGTAAAAAAAGATAGGGGCACTTTCAACAGTGAGCAAACCAATTTCAATTTGTTTAAAACAATTAACTATTCACTTACAACCTGCTTAATGGAACAGTACAAATGTCAAATCAAAATTCAATTGAGCTATGGCAATACTGACATCAGTTAAAGGGGAGCTACAACGGGAAGTAAGATGGTCATATAGAAAGATCTTGCCGATCAGATTACTTTACAAAACACAGGCCCGTACACCATCCACAATGACAAAGAATTTGTTTTAGAGCCTAAGGACAGTCAAATAGAAATATTGAAAATTATTTGCAACTCTTCTTCTTACAACCCTGAAGAAGTTCAAGATAAAACGTTACTCTAGACATGTCTGAAACGCCAGCACAATTGAAATCGGCCATATATTTGATGGTAGCCAAGATGATGGAAGAACAAACAACAGAATTATCTCCGTCTGAACCAATAATCGCAAGTCCTACTTATGTGGCAGCTCTTGTTGAATTAGTATACAACCAAATAGTGAATTTAGGCGAAGACTTAGAACTATTTGCCAACCATGCCGACAGATCTACCATCAAACCGAGTGACTTATACATGGTCACCCGTAAGAATGAATCTTTAACCAAGATTCTTCAAGATTTAGAAACTCAATTGCACGAACAGAGTAAAAAATAACACCATCCAAGCTAGTAATAGCCTTCAATAAACACTCATCAAGATATATATCATATTCGATAGCTCGAATACTAGGTTAACAAGGTGGAAGGTATAGTCTATTATACACTATTAACATCCAACACTACTAGTTTCATATTTTTTGCAAAACAATCTGATCTATTTCTGTTTCAGACCAGTTAAAGTGTTCACCAATTCATTCCAGATGACTATTGATTAAATAAAGCCAGTGAGACCCTTCAACCAGCTCTTTAAAAGTTGAAAGTTAATTAAGTTTCCTGATCGGGTTAAAATCACCAGCAAAAATTTACGTGTTTCGTGTATCTTTTTTCTTTTTTTTTTTTTTTTTTTAATAGTGAGAATGCACTACACGATGAGATTTTATAAGCACAAACGTTACGCGTCTCGAGAAATTTTTCAACTTATATATATATATATAGTTAGGTATATCTTTAGCTTTTAGTATTGGTAGTAATATAATTTTCAAACATCAAAACAGAAAATGGAATTAAGAAGAAGTAAAAGGATTAATAATGATGAATTGATTTCATCCAAAAGAACCAAGACGGTACTTGGTTCAAACAAACAATCGATTAATATGTTGACTCCTCCAAGTACTCCATCAAAGGTTAAGGTGATTGATTTAACAGATGAGAAACCACCAAAGAAACTTCAATTATTGAACACTCCTCCATCAACTCCTACCAAGAGTCCAATCAAAGTCAATAGAACCAATGTTTACTCCAAGGCAAAGGCCATATTTCAAAGGGGTTTTAGTGGGGATTCACTTAATTCTACTTTAATTGGTCGTGACACTGAGGGTAATGAACTCAATCAATTTCTTCATGAAAATATAAAGAACAATACTTGTAACAGTTTATATATCTCTGGACCACCAGGAACCGGGAAAACTGCTCAAGTGAATTTATCATTTGCTAAACTTGACCCAACATCAATTAAAGTTTTAAAAATAAATTGTATGACCGTTTCCAAACCAGAACATATTTTCCACGAAATCTATTGTGGTATCACCAATACTCATTCAGCAGATTATCATAAACGTAAAACTTTTGATGATGTTAGTCAATTACTTACTTCAAAAAAACATTTTGAATCAATTGTTATATTACTTGATGAAATGGATTATCTTATTACCAAAGATCAACAAATTTTATTTCAATTATTTAATTGTGCATCAACTCGCAAATCTCATTTATTTAAAACAAAATTAATCCTTATTGGTATTTCAAATGCTCTTGATCTTACTGATAAATTTTTACCACGTCTTAAATCAAATGGCCTTAATCCTCAATCTCTTACATTTTTACCTTATTCTGCTGATCAAATTAAACAAGTTATCATTTCCAAATTAAAATCTTTAATAACCGATGAAGATAAAGAAAATATGTTGGATTCTTCTTTCATTCCAATAATTCATCCAGTTGCAATACAACTTTGTTGTAAAAAAGCTGCTAGTGTCACCGGTGATTTACGTAAAAGTTTTGATATTTGTTATAAAGGTATTGAAATGGTTGAAAATCAAATTAGAACTAAAAATGATCTCAACTTAAATGAATTAACTTTTTACAATGCTCCAAAAGTTACAATCAGTAATATCGCATCAATCTGTACTTCTTCATTTGGTGCTGGTTCAATGACTAAGTTAAACAACTTAAATCTTTTCCAAAAAGCAGTTTTATCTACATTAATGAATCTTCAAGCTCGTCAAGTTTCCCCTTCCCCTTTCAACAAAAAAGATTTTAATGTCAATTCGTTCTATGACTTTTACCTTAAACATATGGAAAAATCAGTTGGTAATTTACTTGGTATTTGTAAAAAAGGTGAATTTTTAGAAATCATCAGTACTTTGGAAGCTAATTCTGTCATTGTTTTAAGTAACAGTGGTAATAACATCGAAATTGGTAATAGAATTATAAGGTCAAACATTCCTTGGGATGATTTAGAAAAATCTATTGGTGAAATTGGTGTTTTGAAAAAATTACTCCATTATAAATACTAATCTCCTCACTTTTTGCATTTGCATTCTCTTCTCTTTAGCATAACTACATAGCATGATCTTTGATAGATCCCATCATATATCTTTGATAGACTCTTAATACAATCTTTGATAGATTTTGTTAACCAATAATTAACTTGTAGAGTTACTTCTCTTTTGGCTCATTTGCAAGCACAAATTGTTTCTAACAAAACAAAAAAGACCCATACAAAAAAAAAAAAAAAAAAAAAAAAAAAAAAAAAAAAAAAAAGAAAACGGAAAAAGTACGCACCTAAAAAAAATTTTTTTTTTTGTTTTATAGAAAATTTAAAAAAAAAATTTTAAACATATAGAAATACCTCTAAAATACATATTCTTACTATTCCAACCTATTTGACTTTCATCTATCCATATTAATCATACGGAAGGAGTCTTTGAAACGCTTCTACCCTGTACATATATCATTCAACATCGAAATTTTAGAGGATACTTCCTTAAGTTATTTTGTTATATACCCAAACTTTCTTTTTGATTTTCAAGTACAAGAAGGGTCAGTTGTAACCGAAATATTGAACGTTTGGTAAGCAATCTGCTCATTTAACACATTAGACGTTCTGAGTCACCTATTCAAAGTCCAGGCAATGATATTATAAGTTTTTTTTTTACTAGTTTTTTACGATTTTAATCTCAATATCATAATATCAATTAATATTCATATACAACTAATTGACATAAAATGTCCTCTTCTGGCTCAAGGGGACCTCCTATGAGTAGATACTCAGAAAGAAAAGACTATGACTTTTCCGGTAAACCAAGACGAAAGAATTTTTATTCGTCTTCTTCAAGGCGAGATTATACAAAACCAGATCCAAATAACCCCCCAGTGAAGTCTATATCAAAAGCAAACGATACACCTTTAGGCGGAAATCCTGCAAGTGATTCTCACTATTCAACTTCCCGCTCAAGATATAGTTCGGGTCATGTTGGAGCTGCATCAGGTCCAGGGTCTTCGTCACTTTCGGCCTCAGGGCCCGGTTCAGGAACTGGTTCCAATTCTTACAACTCTTATAGCAGTTCTAATGGGAAATCTCAATACTCATACAGTGATTCCTTCTCAAGGAAAAGTAAACCATTTTCTTCAAATTCAATTAACAACCCAAATAACAAACCATCATCAACTTCATATAATCCAAATATACCGAGTGGTGGATCCAGTTTCAAATATGATTACTATTCCCTGTTTGATCCAAACAACTCTTCAAATCCAAATAGTCTTTCGGGCTCAAGTGGTTCAAGTAAATGGAAAAGCTCTTATGGACCTTCTAGACCTCCATTATCAGCTGCTAATCGTACTTCCCTTTCTGGCTCTGTTGGTTCAAGGGCTTATTCTGCAAAGGATAGAGCTAGAGGTTCTTCACTACTGAAAAGTGTTAATAATTCTAAACGAGGTGGAGGTGATACTTATTATCCCTCAAGAAACTCTTATTCAAGTCTAAGTAATAGTGGTCCTGCTACCGGTGCAAATGCAACTTCTGGAATGAAATCAGTGGACAGATACTCAAGCAAGAGCCGGTTTAGTGGAAATAGAAATTTTCCTTCTGATGATCATTCATCTCACCAAAGAACTTCATTCTATCCAAATCGTAAAAGTTTATCATATTCCCCATCCTCCAAATCACGAAAAGAACACGAATTGTCCTATACAAACCAGAGGCATAAAGATTCACCTGACTCAAGTAGCTCATCAACATTTAAACTGTCTAACAGAAATGACTCTATAGATGATTCCAAATTATCTGATGATGAATCAAAGACCAACGCTGACGCTAGCCGAGATAGTGAGCCGAATGAATATGAGCACGAGCATGATCATGATCATGAACACGAACGTGAAAACGAACAAGAGTTAAAATTTGAACATGAACATGAACATGACCTTGAAAACGAAAATGAAAATGATGATCAACATGAACACGAACATGAAGAGATTCGTGAAGGCGATGATAATGATGATGACAACGATGATGAGAATGACGATGATCACGAAAATGACAATGAAGATGAGGAGGATGATGAAGATGAAGACGATGAGAGAATCCTTGATCCTTTAAAAGAAAGCCCAGAGATAAAGAGACCTTCAATACATGACCCTATAGAACAAACTAAATTTGACAATAAAATTCTTGAAGAAGATGATAAAGAAAGACAAAAGACTTCAATTGATCCGGTCGTAGAGGAAGTTCATGACGAACAAGTGGATGAACCAAATTATTGCAAGTTTCCTTTAAATAGAATTGAAACCCAATATCAAGATTTAAAAATTGAATTTGATCTGCTCATCAAAACTGAAGGAAAAGTCAATGAACATACCAAATATTCGTTAACAAAACCAATTGATTTCAATTTGTATAATTATCCATTTTTTTCTAAGAACTTCAAAGATTTTTTCAAAAATAAAGACAAAATAGTATCAAGCTTCGTTGCTCTCAATAAATCTAAACAAAGAAAGAAGCTCAGTCTTTGGAATACTTACAATAGAGATTTGGACGAGTGGGAAATTACAAGGGATAAAATTGATCAACAACTTAAGCTCATACATCCACCTGAAGATGAGTCTAAACGAGAGCTCGAAGCCGTTAATATTAGACTCAAGAATCAAGAACAAGTATCTGAGATCCCTACCCCAGATCATGGACATGGTGTTCCTCCAGGGGGACGTCGTAGTCGGAGACATGGTGATTTGGTCACAACCGAAGCTGAGTTTGAGGAGATTTTGAAATCATTGGGTAAACAAGACGAAGAAGATCCTTTGGCAAAAGCGAATAGTGTCGCGGCCACTATCCCAGATTTAATAATTGATCCAGTAGAAAGAGATTTATTTAATTTTATGGATTCAAATAATATAGTTAAAAACCGCAATAAGTGGAGTGAGCGTGTGAAGACAGATTTTCAAAATAACTTCTCAGAGAGAGAACAGCAATTGTTCGAAGAAGGTTTCTGTCGTTATCCTAAGAGATTTGGTGCTATTTCTAGATTTATGGGTGGCTTGAGAACAATCGAAGAATGTGTCGTACATTATTATATAACTAAGAAGGAAGTGAATTATAAATACTTGGTTGCACAATTCAAGAAAAAATCGACAAAGAAAGCTGGTCGTCGTGGTAAAACTTCCAGATCGAAGAATGCATCTATCAATAACACACCAGTATCAACACCAACTGCCGAAGTAAATAAACAATTAGAATTGGATGGAATCAAGTCAGATGTTTATGATGAACACGCTGAAAACCCAATACAGGCTCCTGAGACCTCTGAGACCCTCGCTGAAGATCCTGCTGCCATTGAAAATGCTGCAAATATCAAGGGTGAATACGAAACAAACGCCTCGGATGACGCTGTTTATTCTCAAACTGGAAGAAGGAAACGTGGTGCAGCACCATCTTTCGACGAGCAGGCCAAAAAAGAGAAAGCTAAGGAAAAAACGAAAGAAGTGTCAAGTAATGTTGATAGCCAAGTTCCTAAACGTAAAAGAAGAAAGAAGGAAGAAGTTCTTGCCGAAAGAGAGCAGGAACAAGAGCATCAACAACAACAGAATATTCAAGTTGAGCAAAACTCGGATCACCAAAATCCTCAGAACAATTATCAAGCAGCTCTGGATCAACCTCCTGATGCCTCACTTGGTATTCATCATGAAGACGACAATGGAAAGCGTAAAGCTATATCAAGTTATTGGAGTATTACTGAGGCCAACCAATTCCCTTCATTGTTGATGGAATTCGGGACTAAATGGACCAATATCGCAGATAAATTAGCCAGTAAGACTGCAACAATGGTAAGAAATTATTATCAAAGGAATGCTGAAAAGAATGGCTGGACCTCAATTGCAGAACAAGCAGATATCAGATTGGCTGCAAACTACCACGCAGTTGTCAATAATAATTCAAATTCTGTTGCTCCAAAAGTTGAAGAAATAACACCATCGCTTGGCTCTCAGTTAGCAAGGCCAACTGATTCAAATCAAAGTTCCAATATAAATTCACAATCCCGGTCTGGAACAGGCACTCCCCATATAAGAAGATCATCTATTTATGATCAAATCGTGGACTCCACTCATGAGTCGGTACCCTCCAGCTACAACCATCCAGCTACAATCCCCCAGCAGCATCAACCATTGTACCAAAGAGTTGAATCAGTTCCCTACGCTTCTATGGGTACCTTTCAGCATTCTTCTATACCTGTTCCAGGTAGAAATATGTTCAATCAAGGTGTTTCTGGTCCCAGCTTTCACCCTCAAGCAAATGGTAAGTCTCCATTGTTACCATCGTTTCCAAAGTCTGCCTCAGTAGCTCCTTCAATCAGCTCCTTGTTGGTGGACCAGCCTCAGCCCATGACCCACCCAATCACTACTCAAGTATCACCAGCTATCCCAATGACTGCACCATTACCTTCTGCAGTACCAACAGCTGGAACTGGTCAATTACCAATGTTACATCCAATGCCAAACACAAGTCTGCAAGGTCTGCAAGATCTGCACATCCTTCCTCCTCTTACCAGAATCCAAGACAATACCAGTGGTAATTTAGGACATAAATCATCAATTATGAGCTTGCTTAACTCAGATTCTAGTCCAGCAAAACCACCATCTGAATCCAATCCTCCCCCAGCAAAACCAGCTAAAGCTAGTTTGAACTCTTTGTTAAATGCCCCTACTTCTCCAGCTTCACCGGAGTTACCTCCCGTGGCCAAGACTGTTAGAGCAAATCCAATCAGTGCTTTACTTTCATCTAATGACCAACCTGCGGCAGCTGATGATAATGATGGTCACTAATCTTTTATGATCTACGGTTTTCTCTTTTTTTCAATTACATATAGCTATCTTTTGATTCTTTACTTTGTATTATAATACTATTTCTTATATCAAATCCGCATCCATTTGATTATATAATCGGAAGTCGGTCGTGTAGAGCCATTTTGTATTTTTTTATTTTTTTTCTGCTCGAAAAATGAACTATTGAAAAAAAAAAAATAGGATGAAAAGATTTCAACTTGGAGATACTGCTAACCAAGCTCAGTGTATTGCCCTTATGTCTTTGTCAATAAATAGACACATTGGTGTCTTCAAAGGCTCCTTGAGAAGAATCTCAAGTACTGCTTTCAGAGCTAATCTGACCCTCTCTGGATCGGATAACTTGCATAAAGATGAAGATCGAATTCAATACGACATTGAAACTGGCAGACCAGCTGTTCCAAGAACTAGTGGATCTAGCCTTAGATTGCTTGTTCCTCCAGCTTTACAAAGTGAAAAGTTAAGAGATAATGAGTTAGAAAGATTAAGGATTGTCCCTACATTGAAAACATTTTTTGGTGGAAATCCAGTCCATGAAGACAATATGAATAATTTGAATGCCCTTCTAAGAAAACACATAAATTTACCAACCAAGACTCTTGATATACAGGAACTCCAAAGCTTGAAATTTGTCACATTAGAAGAATATAAGGATAGATGTAAGTCTGGTTCAAGACTAAAAGAGAAGCATCATCGTGAATTAACAGGTCTTTTAAGCAGATTAAGAAGTATTGATCGTCAGTTGATGCCTGTTGAAGTATCCCAAACCTTAGAAGAATTCAGTTCATCTAAAAATGATTTATTTAGAGCATCCGAGAAGAAATTACAATCTTTAGATTCATTCGGAAGGTCTGTTACCGTTGGTAAAAGAAAAACTTCTGTGGCCGACGTTTATTTAGTTAAAGGTGAAGGTCATGTTCTTGTTAATGGTAAATCTATTACTTCTGCATTCCCAAAAGATTCTGATCGTAAGAAAGTTCTTTTCCCATTTAGTGTTGTTGCACAAGAAGCTAGATACAATGTTTTCGCCGAAGTTAGAGGCGGTGGTATCAGTGGCCAAGTTGAAGCTATAATGTACGGTATTGCAAAAGGTTTAGTTGTGCATAATCCCTTATTGAAATCCAGATTGCGTAAAGCCGGTCTTATGACAAGGGATAATAGAATTGTCGAAAGAAAGAAACCAGGTAAAGTTAAGGCAAGAAAGTCCCCAACTTGGGTCAAACGTTAATCTAATTCCTTTTCTACATTCTCTGTACTTATATTCTCCTTTCATATCATGTATATACTTAAATCTAAATTTTTTATTATTCAATACATATAATTAGCCGTTACTGCTCTTGGCTTAAAGTTTCTAAATATTTCAATAAGGATTCTAATTGACCCTTTTCATATTTTGGAATTTTACCTTGGAAAGAGGCACCTTTCCCACCACCTTTCAAATTAGTAATCCTTTCTTTGATCTCAGGTTGAAGCGTCTCAGCTTTAGGACCCAAAACTTTTATCATACCACCAACACCAGACTTATAGTCACCGTTTAATAAGACTAATGTAAATTTGTCTGTAATGTTAACACCGCTGTCCTTATTCGTATTCATTAATGTGGTGAACTCCTTTTTGAATGTGAGTAAATACTCTGGATTACTGTCGGACCGATAAATAACTGCAACGTCCTTCTTTCCAGTTTTAAATGTCTCAAATACTTGAGTGGCTTCAATATTGGCCAACTCTTTCAAAAGGTTAGATTCCCTTGAAGTTGACTGCTTGTAATTTAAGTTTAAAAGCCCAACTTTATCCACAACTTCATCTAATTGGCAAGAAAGATAGGTACCTTGAATTTCTTTTAAGATACTATGTTGTTTGTTCAAGTATTTATAAACCCTTGAACCACAAAGGAAAAATAATCGAGAATTACCACCCCTTACATTTTGTTGATGTAAAATTGATATAGCCTGAATTTGACCGGTTGATGTTAAATGTGTTCCACAACAAGGATTAGCATCTATGTCCCCTATTTTTACCACTCTAACGATACCTTTAGAGATATCATAATCTTCAGGAATATGGCTCAAATCTATTTCACCACCATGATTATCTGGGGTGGTTACTGAAACTGGAACATTTTGTAAGATTAAATCATTTACCCGTGTGTTCACCTTTTCAATCAAATCTTGGTCAACTTTTTTTGGTAATTCAATATAATTAATCATATCACCCATAGACCAACTTAAAGTCTCTAAATCATAGGTATCAAATACAGCTGATAGTAAGTGTTGACCAGTATGTTGTTGCATAAAGTCGATTCTTCTGTCCCAATCAAGTTTCAAAGTTACTTGTGTACCTGGTTCAATGCGTTCGTTGGTAATATGAAGAGCAGTTAATTGACTTCTAATTACTTTCAGAACCTTGACTTCATGTTCATTAGGCAAGCATATCAACCCCGTATCATAAGGCTGTCCACCTCCTTCAGGAAATAGGTTAGTATCCTCCAATTCAATCTCAAACTCAGAGTTTGATGGAGGTTTTAGATCACTTGGCTTTTTCTTATTTTGCTTATCTTTTGAGCTTAGTTGTGGTGTGTGATCTCGACAAGCAATAACAACAGTTTCTAAAGTCTTCAAGAATGAGTTCTTTTGACATGCTAAAGCTCCAACAATCTTTGAAGTTGCAGTAGGCATTTTGCAGCTGGGTTTTCCTGATTATAAAGAATGATTCTTGATTCGCTAATTAAAAATTTTGCAAAGAAGTAAAAAAGTGAAAATTCCGTTCTCGCCACAAGAGTGGAATTTACTACATATATATACATATATACATAAATATTTTCACTTTTTTCAACGATATACCTAAGGTACCAGACCTAATTCAAGGTAATTACTCATCATTTCTCTAGAACTTTCACAAGTGACGTAGTTCTAAATGAAGTCGAATTAACCAGAATTGGGTATAATTTGTGTCATGCTACAAAATAACTCTCTTCAATAGAACTGTAGCTTGAGCGAGTATTTACAATGAGTGGGATTAAATCTGACCAGAATACCAGTGGGAATACCTAAATACAATAGTGTACCGTTGACCAGAGATCGACTTTGGCTCCGAATTTATTAGAACCGAGTTGGTGTTTTGCGTCTTGAATTTTTTTGTCTTTTTTCGAGTCGAGTCGAGTCGAGAAAAGACGATTTACTGAAAAATACAAACTCCAAGTCTGCAATAATATTGATCCAATGTCTGAATACGAACTAACACCCCAACTCAAAGACGTAATAAATGAATCAAGTCTTTCCCATAGCTCTAAGGCTCAGCTTTTAGCTCGATCCTCGATAAGCAGAGCTAATCTCGTCACATTTTATGCAGAATGCAGACCGACCTCGACGCTTCTTGAATTACTTAAACTTACCAAATTAAAGGTCAAGAATGGCAAGGTTAATAGTGAATCCAAGCAGGAGAAGACTCCTGAGTTTGTAAAGCAAATGGAGTACTTGCGATTAAGGGCTAAAGAGGAAGAATACCAATCGTTGATAAATCCATCTCCAGAAATTCATACGTTGTACGAAACAAAATTTGATGACGAAATGGGCCAACAATCTCCAGCACAAGCCCATAAAGAATTGAGACATCAGCTTACTACTATAGTTAATATTTTAATCAGTGTAGGTAGTGTTGTTTATGCCATTTGGTACTGGACAGATAGTTCATGGGGATTACCCAATAGTTATCGAGTACTAATGTGTTTATTTTTTGGGATTTTGATACTAGTGGCTGAAACGGTAGTTTATTTAGGCTATTTGAATAAGATTGAGGATGCTAAAATTAGAGAACGGAAGAAAAAAGAGGTGAAGACCGTTATCAACACAATTAAATTATAAATAATGACATATAGACACATATCTTTAACGTTGAGTGACCGAAGCAAATGGAGGTGGAGGTGGTAATTGATTAAAGATATCCACCGATTCATGTGGCTCACGAGGAACTTCAGCAGCAGCAGCTTCAACTTGTATTTGCAAAGTTTTATAATAACTCCATTTAAATAAAATTGAAGCAATAGACAAAAATTTAAAATCCGGCCACAACGTTTTCACGAACTCAATAGTACAATTAGCATTACATTGCCATAACATAAAGTCACTCAATCTTGTGTGGCCACTGGTTCTTACCAATAGATCGAGCTGGGGAACATCAGGACCCATATACATATTTTTCTCCAACATTGTCAAATCTATTTGCTCTTTAGTGATTTCACCACTTTTCAATTGATCAATGGTTGTTCTCATCGAATGAGTAATATCATCTCGAGATGTGTATGGAAATCCAACATACAAAACCTTATTAACCACAGGAGTATTCGTTTTCTCCTCAATTGTTTCCAAATCTTTCAAAATATCATCCGGTATCATATTCCTATTACCAATGATCTTAATTCTAACTTTGTTAATACTAGTGTACGAATCTTCACTTTCACTAAGAAGTCTCAATCTATCCCTCAAAAGTCCAAATAGCGTATCAACTTCCTCCTGAGATCTATTAAAGTTTTCAATGGAAAATGCATAGATGGTGATATACAGAATCCCAACTCGATAGCATATATCAAGCACCTAAACAAAGTATTAGCATTTATTTTGTATTAATCTCTTTTGTTTCTTTTGTCTTTTTTGCAGCGCGGTGATGTATCACATTTAGCAGTCAAATAACAAAAGAAAAATCTGAATAATCATCATTATAACATACCAGAATCAACGATTCAGCCCCTGCCGAATGCCCATCCTTCAATGCTAACTGATTACGTTTTGCATATGTCCTATTACCATCCATAATCAATGCAACGTGTTTGGGAGTGGGTCCAGTCTTCAAAACTGCTACAACCAAATCCTTTACGAAACTGAATAAGTAGGCAAACAACGGAAATGCCTGAAGAGTATCGATGACTCCTTGAATCGATCCTATAGTAGGAGCTGAAGGTAAGGCCATACTGAATGATTAATAGTAATGCTCTAACTACCACTTCAAGTTTTATTGAAAATAGGCGCCTATTTATATTGCAATTTAAATCAAAACTACACTTTTTAGATTTGATTCTGTAAATTTCCACTTTTGCCACTCCGTACACCACTTGTTTTTTTTTTTTTTTTTTTTTTTTTTTTTTGAATTATTCCATTTTTGTGGTAAAACGGTTTTCACATATTAAAACTACATTAAAGTCAATAGAAATCTTATTCAATTCAAATACTTGAATTTTTGATGGATAACTAGTTGGTTGAAGTTTGGTTGCGATAGCTTGGTAGGTATAATTCTATAAAAGTAATAGATGGTATTATAAGCGTTGTAATTAAGATATTGGCCCATTTGTTTATATTTGTACTAATTCGGTTAGTTTAATAATAATAATATTTATAGTATTGAGAGACTCACAATTCAAATCACATCGAATCAATAAACCCATTATCAAGTACTCATCGTGGTATATTAAATCATTAAACTTGATTGAAACTAATTTACAGCCAAGTGCTTATCTATTGTGAGTGAATATAGAAAATTCATTATAAGTAATAAGATTATTCCCTGTATCCTAGAACCGCGTTATTGATCCAATCAAACCTCGTAACGCCGTCTGCACAACCACACAACCAACAATAAACATCCGTCATACTTTAAAACTCGAGAGTTTTTTAAAGCATTTCTTAAATTTATCAGATTGACTTCCAGTTTTCTTAGAATTTTAACTTATCAAGTTGTCTCAAGTTCCAAAGAATTCAGATAAACCCTCCTTAAAGAAAAGGATTCGCAGTTTGCTAAACATGTCATCATTCAAACCAGCTTCTCATCATCATCCCTCATCGGTGGCATCTGGTAGTACTACCGGTACTTCGGCTCGTAATGGGAAGACCTCCTTCACCAACTCGAGTGCAGTGTCTGGATCTTCACATCATCATAGTCATCAACCTCAATTAACCGATTCCCAAATTGCTGAATCAAGAAAGAGACAGTCTAAACGTGATGATGCTATTAGACGTAAAATTGAACATGACTTGAGTAAGAAGAAGAAAGGTAGTACCAGACTGACACGTTATAAGAAGGCTGTTCCAGGTACTGTTTTATCCTTAAGACCATCTGAACCAATTATTTGTAAAACTTCCTCAACTGTTTATGAAGTATCTCAATTAATGTCTGCCAAAAGAGAAAATTGTATTTTGGTAGTGAATGATACTGGTGAATTACTAGGTATTTTCACCGCCAAAGATTTAGCTTTTAGAATTGTTGGATCTGGATTGAATGCAAGTGTTGTTACAATTGATCAAATTATGACTCCTAATCCAATGTGTGCTAATGCTAATAATCCGGCCCTGGAAGCTTTGACTTTAATGGTTGAAAAAGGTTTCAGACATTTACCTGTTCTTGATGATAATAATCAAATTGTGGGTGTTCTTGATATCACTAAATCCTATGCCCAACAAATGGAAAAATTAGAGAGAGTTCATGCTTCTTCTAAAAAATTATATGAAGCTTTAGATTCAGTTCAACTGGAAATTGGTTTGAGTCAACAACCTTTACAAGTTTATCAATACTTTGAAAATTTGAAAAATAAAATGAATAATCCAACTTTGGACTCAGTTCTTGATCATACTACTTCCCCAATTTATACCAATGTTAAGACCTCAGTTTATGAAGCTACCGTTTTAATGAAAGAAAATAAAACTACTGCAGTTTTAGTAAATGATACCAATGATGAAGTTACTGGGATTTTCACTTCAAAGGATGTGGTTCTCAGAGTGATTGCAGCAGGTTTGGACCCTAAAAAATGTTCAATTGTTAGAGTAATGACTCCTCAACCGGATGTTGCTCTGCACGATAAGTCTATTCAAGAGGCTTTGAGACAAATGTTTGATGGTCATTATCTTAATTTACCAGTTGTTGATGATGATCGTGAAATTATTGGTATTGTTGATGTTTTAAAATTAACTTATGCTACCTTAAATCAGATTAAACAAATTGAAGCTGAGGAAGAAGAACAACAACAGCAACAAGATGAAACTTCTCGTAACAACAACGCAAGTGGTGAAGGTCCTGCTTGGAATAAATTTTGGACTTCATTAGACAATGACGATGCTAGTTCATCTCATTCAGATTCAGTTACTGGAAGTGCACCAGAAGTAACTGCTTCAGAATTTAATGGATTTAGTATTGATAATTTAAGACCAACAGATTCAATTTCTTTTGTTGGTGATTCTCAACAACAGATAAATCCAGTTGTTGAATCTACCATTGAAGAAGAAAAACCTAGCGAGGAGATAAAGATTAATACTGAAATTCCTTTTACTTTCAAATTCAAATCACCAGCTATCGAGGGAAGAGTTCATAGAATATCATTGATCCCATCTGAAGGGTTGGTAAAACTAAGAGAATTAATTGATTTTAAATTACATCCAAAAGATTTCGAATTTTTGAGAATTGTTCAAGGAGGACCAGAAAACTATGCCATATCATACGTTGATGATGAAGGTGATGTGGTTTCAATAACTTCTGATACTGACTTGATTGATTGTGTTAAAATCAATCAAGTTTTGAATAATGAAAAAGCTGATTTATATATTCATAACCCTAATGAACATGCACCAGTTCAAGATATTAAACATATCAAACGTGACCTCAAGAGAAATTCAAACAACCAATTAGTTGAAGGTGTTTCAAATGAAATCTTAATTGGAGGTGGATTAGCAATTTTAGCTTCTCTGATAATAATTGGTTTTAGTCTTGGTAGAAGATGAATGCTCTTGGTCATGGATTTATTTATTTTTGTTTTTTAGTTTACAAATTTTGTTACTACATTAACTCTGTAAAGAATTAAAATAATATATATTTACAAGAATTTGGTCTATGTATAAAATCATGAATATGCAAATTAAGCTTCTTTAGCTTTTGCCAAAATTTCTTCATAATATTTTTCCTTTTCGTATTCGGTAAGCTCTTTATTTAAGTAAACATTTGGTGCAGTAAAATCTTCATCTCTCAATACAATAGCATTTGGATTACGTTCATTAACGAATCTGGTATTGATTATTTCTTTCAAGTTATCTGATAAGATTTTTAAATCGTGACTTGTAGTGAAGACATAATCACTAATATCAAAACCTAATTTTTGTTGTAATAATTTTGAATACTTAAATCTGAAGCTCAAATCATTTAACTTTATCGAACTCAAATCAGTTGCACTTTCAGAACTATTATTTAATTCATTATAAGTTGATATTAAGGTATTATTTATTGATTCAATATCATATGTAGATTCAATATCTTTTTGTTGAACTTTAGTAAATTTCCAGTTTTTAACTTCAAATCCTGGCATATCAACTTCTGCATCAAATGGTTTTTGGTTTGGTGAGTTACTTTCATCTAAATAAACAATTTTCCCGTCAGAATCAACGGCATAGTCATCTTGCTTTTCAATAAGTTCTTCATGTTTCTTAGCTTCTCTTGATCCAAAAAGATTACCCAAGAATAAACGTGGAGAAGTGGTCGAAATAAACCTTATGCTAGATGCTCTAATTGGCGAGACTGGTACCACGCGGTAACATATGTGTCTGAACATTCTTTGATATGCTTTCCTTGATCTTCAAAGTTGTTTCCAAATTGAATATTTTTCAGTTCTTCACAATTGAAAAGCTCAGACCTCATACAAAGAAAAAAAAAAAAAAAATTGAGGAAAAAAAAAATCGCTTACCCGGAACGTGAAGTGCTTATGTAAGCGTATCTTGTTATAAATTGGATGAATCTTACATTCAACAACTACACCATGACGTTATTACTAGATTCCTAAGAGAAGAAGAGTCTTTTATTAGCAGTCAGATGGAAATCGGAATTTGTGTGGACTTGTTTCTCTAACTTTCGTAAGGAGGAGGTCTGTTTTTTCATTATTTAGCTGCAAATAATTGTCATTAGTATTCTATTATCTTCAGAACCACATATTATTGTCCTTCCTCTTCTGGTACGCTTCCTGGGCATATCTTAAATGAAGAATGCTACCTTAACTCCCGATTCAATTAAGATAGCTAAAAGAAGTAGTGACATCGAACCTTGGTGAATCAACAAAGTGACATACTCATGACTGTTTACAAAGCCGTACCATTCTTCAATGCTTTCTCTCGAGCTAAGTACCAACCCATTAAGTACAGCAATGCTGTCAATCAATGCTGACGGTGTATAATATGAAATAATTCCACTTGTATTTGACTGTGAAAATGTCGCTATCCATAATCGCGACATTATCAACTTTCAACTTCTCATGTCTCCAGAGTTCTTTTTTTTTTTTTTTTTTTTTTTTTTTTTTTTTTGATTTTTCTGCTTTTCGCTCTTGTTTTGACTTAAGACATCCAACTGACAATTTTCATAACCTTTCATCCATTACAAGCACCTTCCATCATCTCTGGTGCGTTGATATTTGTATTATATTGTAAATAATTTCATTGGAAAAGTATGTCAGATAATAATAATCCAGGGCTGGGGCCCAATAATAATCCCAATAACAATGCTTCAGGTATCCAATCAGTTGGTACTCCAACTTCCAATAATGACAATTCCCCTAATACAGCCGGACAACTGGCCCCAGCATCTGCTCGTGCTCCTGCTAGTAGAAACCAGCAGCCTCAATTGTCGCAAGCTGATTTGAATAGAATTGTCTTGGAGTACCTTAATAAAAAAGGTTATCATAAAACTGAATCCATGCTTAGGTTGGAAAGTACAAATACACCAACGCCGCCTGGTCCAAATGTGAATCCATCTAATACTCCTCTTGCGAATCCAGCAGAAATATCGAAACGTGAACGTGATTTAAAGGAGAGAAATTCTAAAACTGAAAAGGAATTGAAAGAATTAAAAGACAAACAACATCAACTACATGAACAATTGAAAGTAATGAAAGATAGTGAGGCTAGATTACAGGCTGAAAAGAAATTAAGAGAACTAGAAGATGAAGAAAAACGTAAAAGAGAAGATGATCCTGATGTGTATAATAGGGCATACTCAATTTTGAGAAATTGGGTAGAAACTTCACTTGATTTATATAAACCTGAATTATCAAGGATATTATTCCCCATTTTCATTCATTGTTATTTGGAATTAGTTCAAAAAAATTTAATTGCTTATCTGAAAGAGTTTTTGGATAATTTCAAAAGTGACCATGAAATGCTTCACGGTTTGGAAATTCAACAATTAGCAAAAATTTCAACGCCTGATCATTTACAGACCCATGAATTGGCACAAGCTTATCGTAATAATAAGTACAATATCATTGTTTCCAAAACCAGTTTAAACTTATTACTTTATTTTTTACATGAAAATGAAGCCGTCGGTGGAGCAATCTTAATCAGAATTTTAAATCAATATTTAAATCCTATTACCCTAAGCACTACAAAGCCTGATAAAATAGATCAAGAAGGTGAAGCAAATCCTCAAGAGGGTATACCCGGTTATATCACTCGTACCAATGAAATCGAAAAATTCAATGAACAACCAGTTTCTTTAGGTAAATTACCAATGGACCCAGAGGTGGAGAAAGAAATTGAAGCTGAATTGAAAGTCAAGGATGAAAAAACTTCTCCTGTAAATGGTGTCTCATTAGTTGATGAATTTAAAAAAATCACAGAACCAGAACAAGATTCTCCTGCTCGTGAGTCTTTACCCTTACCATTAAAAGATGCTTCTGATATCAAAAGAGCCATATTAGAAGTGGAGGACTCAAGGTCAAAGCTTAAGTTGGGTGCAATCCAAGCAAGTGCACCATCGGTTTGTATGTATACTTTCCACAACACTAATAACAATATGAACTGTATTGAGTTTAATAATGATTCAAACATAGTTGCGGCTGGGTTTCAAGATAGTTCAATCAAATTATGGAGTCTTGATGGTAAGCCTTTGAAGTCAATATTCAAAAAGGATCGCTATAACAATGATAATACAAGAAAATTAATCGGTCATAGTGGTCCAGTTTATGGATTATCCTTTAGTCCAGATAATCGCTATTTAATCTCTGCTTCAGAAGATAAGACTGTTAGATTATGGTCATTAGATTCTTATACTGCATTGGTAGCATACAAGGGACATAACCAGCCTATTTGGGATATCAAATTTAGTCCAATGGGACATTATTTTGCAACTGCATCCCATGATCAGACGGCTAGATTATGGGCAACTGATCATATTTATCCATTGAGAATTTTCGCCGGTCATATTAATGACGTTGATTGTGTTGCATTCCATCCTAATTCAAGTTATGTCTTTACCGGTTCTTCTGATAAGACGTGTAGAATGTGGGATGTGCAAACCGGTTCAGCTGTTAGGATATTCATGGGTCATACTGGACCAGTTAATTGTATTGCAGTTTCACCAGATGGTAGATGGTTAGCTAGTGCTGGTGAAGATAGTGTCATAAATGTTTGGGATGTTGGATCAGGTAGAAGATTGAAAACCATGAGAGGACATGGTAGATCTTCAATTTATTCTTTAGCTTTTTCAAGAGAAGGTGATGTCTTGGTTAGTGGTGGTGCCGATAGCACTGTCAGAGTTTGGGACGTTAAACGTAACACCAATGAAGCAGGTCCGGAACCAGAAGCTTTCACTCTTGAGAACAGCAACTCTGGTGCTAATGATTCAAAAGGAAATACCAACAGTAATGGTATTTCTAATGGAAATGGTGACAATAATAACAACTCCAGTAAAAACTCTGGACAAAACAAATCACTTGAAAGATCAAATAGAAAAGAAATCATCGCTAGTAGTGATCATATGACTGCATACTTCACGAAAAAGACTCCGGTCTACAAAGTGCATTTCACCAGACGTAATCTTTGTCTTGCAGGGGGTTCTTTCCTCTCCTAAGTTTTTGTGTCTCAAGCATCATTGTACTCTAATCTTTTATCTTACCCGTTGTAAGTTGAAACGTAGTGGAAATAGTAATTCGTCAATTCACAATACTACATTTAACGTTAATTAATAGAATTGTCTTTAAAACTCTTCCTGTTTTTTGCAACAGGAACCTCGTGTAGTCTGTAATGATGTATTTGGCTTGGGGTTGGTCTCTTCAAATCGATCTCGAAATCATATTCCTCGAGATGACTTCTGTTTTTTGTGAATAGAAAACGGAAATTTTAAAGCTTCACTCGCATTATCTGTCAAAAAACAGAAAACGACAAAAAGAAACAAAAAAAAAAAAATTTAAATAAAAAGAAAAAAAGGAGGAAAAACTTTAATGCTTTGTCAAATTTTTGAGAAAAAATTGATAACGAAAGCCCTTTAAAATATTTTTCATTTTTTGATAAGTGACATTCCCTATCTTTATAGAGAAATTTTATAGTTGAAATTCTATTCTAGAGGGAATAAGGCCTCTAATTCATTTGATTTTTATTGTTTCTGCGCAGCTTACCGATGGCAATCAAATCAATCTTAACATTTTGACTCATCTCCAAATCAAATACAATAAGAAGACTTAAGATCTAACGATCTGGTGGAGAATACTATTCAGGTAGTAACAAATATTAAATATAATTCTTAAGAATGGGTACATCAATGATAAGGTTGTGTACTCAAACTCTAGAATTTTCTCATGATCTAATAGGTTTAGGAAGCAATGAGCTACCCTTATCTGTTAATTATACATTGTATTCTCATAATGAAAGAATAGTTGCCTCCGTATCTCAAATATCAGGAATCCTTTCACTTGCCTTATGGCTATTTGCACAATTGCCTCAGGTAATTGAAAATCATATAAATGAGTCTGTTGCCGGAGTTTCAATTTGGTTTTTTAGTTGCTGGATAGCTGGTGATGTTACAAACCTTATCGGTTGCGTTTTAACCAAAGCCTTACCGTTTCAAACTTGTCTTGCATCATACTATTGCTTTATTGATGTTATTTTATCGGTACAATACTGGTATTATACTCGAGTTTACCCAAAGCAAAAAGTACATCATAATTTATTGCAAAGTCCAAATATGATCAAGCCTCATTCTCCTCGTCACACAACCCACCATCACAGCGGCCATTCTCATAGAGTTTTTGATGATGTTCATGACTATAGTTTAGAAGATTCAGGCAGCAGGGGCCGTCGCTCCCGAAAGAACAGTTTCATTCATAAGATTTTCTCTGGATCTGTAGTTGCATCCCTAGCCAAACCTTCGAATGCAATGCCAGTTACCAGGAAAGAGGAATCCCCGGGTTCGATATATGAAAAATGGGGAGGTATAATTATTTCAATATTTCAATTTTTCGGTGACATCAATTCGTCGATAAGTTCAAATCGCTACTTTATAGGTCGAGCTTCTGCATGGGTTTGTCTGTCCCTTTACCTTTCCTCGAGAATCCCACAAATTTTGAAAAATTATCATCAAAAGTCAACCAAGGGTATGACGGTACTTCTATTTCTTTTTGCCATGTTGGGTAACTTATTTTATACCATTTCTATTCTTTGTGACTTGTATTTACTTTATCGTCATGAAGATAGTCCAAATGTATTCATAGACGTTTTCTGGGCTCAATTGCCTTTTATAATTGGAAGTGCCGGTACTTTAACATTTGATGCCATTATTATCTTTCAATTTTGGTATTATCAGAATATAACGCAGGTAACAGATGATGGTTTCTTCAATCATGACTTACATATCCAAAGAGAACGTCAAAGATTAAAGAGAAAAGAACTTAGCCAGAAGTCGAAAATGGTAAACTCTCCCACTAGTGTATTTGATAATAATTCTGACGATTCAGGCTCATTCTACACCAATCACTTTAATACTTATTCTCATTTTAATAATCAGCGATTTCCCCAAAACCCTAGAAGTGAAGAGAATATCAATACCTCGTACGAACCCACTCACTATAACGAATCTTCATCCTTATTGAATCATGATAGACCAAAAGTAAACTATACCATGACGCCTCCCCCACCAAATTACATTTCAACATCTTCACAGACTCATTATTCTGATATAAATGGCTACTCAAACAATGGGAATACTAAATCATTCATCTCAAACACGATAACGGCCTTAGCCAAATCTTTGTCAAGATCTAATTCTCGTGCCCATTTGCGTTCCCCTCTGCAATCTTCTTCGTATTCGGGCTCTATAAATACCAATAGTGCCATCTTTAATGGATCTAATGGGAATTCACATTCCAATGCTATCGCTATCATTGATTCTTCCTTAGATACTTCTTTGCTTCCTTCTATTGTTGGAAATCACTCTTCAATTTCTAAAAAGATGATGAATGAATCAAAAATACCATTTTCTCCCATTGATTTTTTGCATGATGATTTTCATCAACCTGTTAGTTACGCAGGTAGCTATTCACGACAATATCAAAGAGGACCCTCTCTGGTGTCTGGACAAAGTGTAAATGGACAAAGTGTAAATGGACACAAAAGAACTCAGAGCCACAATGATGGTATGTCCTTTCCTTATTGAGCATTGTCTACTAGTTTTATTTATTACTAAAATTTTTAGTCTAAAATTTTTATTTATATTTAGAGTTATATATATTCATAATAGATAATTTTGCATGATTTGCACCCTAATTTTGCTTCACTCTCCATGCACTCGATGGTAATGATTGTAAGTAAGATGTTCTCTTTTTAGCCCATAAGAGAATTAAAATACCTATCAGAATACAAATCACATTAGTATAATAATAACCATCTCTCCATACATGAATAACTCCTCCAGTTTCTTTACATTGTTCCTTTAAAGTTTCCAGCGTAATTTGATAAGATTTCAGTTGATTAGCATATTCACAAGTTGAAGAAGTGAATTTATCAATTAAAAAGAAGATAATAAGACGAGGCCACGTACCACCATAATTAGATAAAGTATTGAGTGTTGTCATATAAGTACCACCAATTGCAGGATCAGCAATTTTAGTATGAAATGCACAAAGAGAAACGAATTGAATTGTTGACATAAAAGATCCTAATAAATGTTGTAAAATGACTAAGAGAAAATAACCAGCTCCAACTTCACCACTCAGTGGATATATATAGAGGATAAATTGACCTAAAGCAGCTGCAAAAAGTCTACCAGCAAAACCGATAACCCAAGGTTTTAAAGGATGTTTACCTGTAGACCATCTTCCAGCATAATAACCAAAAAGCATTTCAAAGGGGAAATTGATGAGAACAGTTATCGATAAATCTTCTTTCGATAATCCTTTTTCTAGAAGTTTAAGGTTGGTAGCTGCTTCATTAACTTGAAACCCAAATTTTGCAGTTAATAAGATTACCACAAAAGTTTGAACATTTGGTAACTTTAAAACTTGATACATTGAAAAATAAACGTGTTTTAATTCAGTGAAATAACCCTTACGATTCACATTATGATAATCTTCAATTTTGGCCTTTTCATTGGATAATTTTGCAGCATTTATCTTAGCTAAATGAGGAGGATCTTCAGGAATAAAGACCAACAATGCAGTAACAATAAGGAACATCCAACCCCAAAAGCTCAAGTATTGACCCATCAGGAAAAGGCCAACATCTTGAGGAGTTGATCTTATATATTTATTTGCAAAATCAGGAGAGCTCAAGGCCAAATAAATGGTAAATGAAGAAAAATAACCCGAATTGATACCAATAGTTTGAGCAGTGGATGCATAAGATAAAGCTTCTGGTGATAAGCAGGTCAATGCCCACCCATCTACTGCAATATCCTGGGTAGCACAGAAAAACACTAGTAAGAAGAAGCAGGCAGTTATGGTAGTAAGATGAGCTTGAGGATTATCTAATAATTGATCAATGATAAATCCCAAATAAATTAGAGTAAGACCCGAAATAGTCTGAATAGGAATTATCCAGGATCTTCTTCGACCCCATTTAGGAGAGTATATAGCATCAACTATGGGAGACCAGAGTAATTTTAAGGAATATGGATAACTTGCTAGAGAAAAAATACCAACTTGAGAGTATGATAATTTTGATTTTAGAATAAAAGGAATTGAGCCAAATGCCAAACCTACTGGAACTCCTTGTAGCAAGTATAGTATTACCAATACAGCAAATGCTTTGTAATCCTTTTTCGGTAAAGGTTTAGAAGTTGAAGAAGAATTTGAAGCTGGTTTTAAAGTATTTTTCGATTGTTTTTCGTTAATATCTTGATGTGATATGGGGAGTAAGCCATCATTTTCTTCGTCAAAAGCGGCATGAGAGTAATTGAGTTCATTATTTGTGGAGTTAGACGGGTCTATTGACAGGATTCTTTTATGAACTTTAGCATCTTCAGACATATTCAATTGATTTTAAATAAGAAACATTCAAAGTAGAAATGTTTACACCTGTTTATATTTTTTTGTTCTTTGTATCGTTTTGATCCCTCGTTGTCGCGTCAATAGTGTAGAAGAAGCTGAAAAAAAAAAAAAAAAGAAAAGAAGACAGCTGAAAAATATCACTACGAGAACAACCAATTTAGGATCAAGTATCAATTACAACGGGAGAAGGAAGTATGACGAGAATAGATTTTTATTTTAGTATATAAAAATAGGGAGTTTTAAATTAAGATAATTTAATATAAAAAGAATAATATGTAAGAAAAAGATACAGTATTAGATGGAATGTGAATGAAGTTAAGGTTAGGATGATGAAAGTATATGATATGATAATTTTGATTTTAAATTTAATTCATTAGGAGTGAACTTACAAAGATAAGACTTTTCTTGAAGCTCTCATAACGATTTCAGTATCTGGGAAAGCGAAATCTTCTAATTCTTTAGCATAAGGAGTTGGGACTTCACAACCGGTACATCTTTCAACTGGAGCATCCAAATAATCAAAAGCTTCAGATTCCATAATTTGAGCACAAATTTCAGAACCAACACCAAAAGCAGGGAAACCAGCTTCAACGGTAATTAAATGATTAGTTTTTTTAACTGATTCAACAATTGTTGGAACATCCAAAGGTTTAATTGATCTTAAATTAATAACTTCAGCTTTAACACCATATTGTTCTTCTAATAATTTAGCAGCTTCTAAACAATGCATAACATTTCTAGTATGAGAAACCATAGTTATATCAGTACCTTCTCTTTCAATTTTAGCTTTACCAATTGGTAAAACAAAATCAGAAGATAAAGATTCTTCAGAAACTTCAAAAGATTCACCATAAGCAATTTCATTTTCCAAGAAAACGACTGGATTTGGATCTCTAACAGCAGCTTTAAATAAACCTTTATAATCTTCAGCAGAATAAGGAGATAAAACTTTTAAACCAGGAATTGAACCATACCAAGCAGCATAACATTGAGAATGTTGAGCAGCAACCCCAGCAGCGGCACCATTTGGACCACGGAAAGTAATATTACAAGGTTGTTTACCACCAGACATATAATAAGTTTTAGCAGCAGAATTAATAATATGATCAATTGATTGCATAGCAAAATTAAAAGTCATAAATTCACAAACTGGTTTTAAACCAGCTAATGCAGCACCAACAGTTAAACCAGTGAAACCCATTTCAGTAATTGGAGTATCAACAACTCTTCTTTCACCAAATCTATCTAATAAACCTCTTGAAACTTTATAAGCACCATTATATTGAGCAACTTCTTCACCCATTAAAAAAACATCATCATCACGATCTAATTCTTCTGCAATTGCAGAATTTAAAGCATCTCTAACAGTCATGGTCTTAGTACCTGATGCATTAGAAGCTGAACGAATTGATGATCCTCCAGTAGTTCTTAATGCTTGATATTGACCAGCTTGTGGTAAACTTCTATTAATGGCTTTTGAAATAGCATTTCCTTGTCCATTCTTTAAACTAGATGCAGCCAAGTTTGCAGTTTTGGCAACTGATGATAATTTGGTTGGAGCCATATTGATTATCAATAATCTGAATTATACTCTAATTAATTGATATAAATGAAAGAAAAGAGTAAAAGAAAAAGAATACTTATTATATGGAAAGCTTTTTCTAACTTTTTTCAAAAATATTCCTAGTGGTTTCCTTAATTCGGTTCTTTTTTTTTTTTTTTTTTTTTTTTTTTTTTC
>JAJMKE010000040.1:0-63759 GCA_030569195.1 Hyphopichia khmerensis | reverse complement strand
ACCGTATCAGAAGGAATAGAGCGCGATAACCATTGATTCTCATACTTAATGGCGGTCGTGTATCCATGTTCAAGAAAAAAAGTAGCACCAGTCGGAGATACATCTCCAGCGCGTTGCACTGGTCAGAAAGGCCCGTACATTTGTAGCACCCGTGCACCGGTTTTTTTTTTCCTTTTTCCTTTTTTAGGTAATGCACACGACACTCTCTTTGTTCCCGGAAATACTAGGAATTTTTGAAAGGTCAGAGGTTTATCCGTAAAAGGCCGGGGTCCCCGTTGAAGATCGTAAAAATTGGGTACTTCTTTGTGGTTTCTTCCCCTCCTTTGTATTTTGGTCTTTTGTATTTTGGTCTTTGGTTGTGTATTGGTTGTGTTTTAGTTGTCTTTTGGTTATCTTTTAGTTGTGTATTGGTTATCTTATATATATTGTATTCTTTAAAGAGTAATAATACTATTGGGTTATTTTTGTAGTGTTGAGTAGATGAATGATAAATTTGGCAGTTTTTTTTCTATTTTGATATAGATAAAGGGTTTATTATATGAAATGATTTCGTTTAATTGTTTAATTGTTGTATTTTCATTTGCTCAACCTTTTGTTATTTGTATATGATATATATATGATATGTATATGATAAGTATATGATTTGTATATGATTTGTATATGATTTGTATATGATTTGTATATGATTTGTAGTTGACAATTGGAGAGGGAAAGGGCTAGTTCCGACTGGAGGAACGGTGTAGTTCACGTGACACGCGACGCATAATTACTTCATGACCGGAAGGATCTGTGACAGAAACCGTTATTCCCTTGCGCCCCCTCGGAAGTGGATGAATCTCTGAATTGCCAATCATCGCATTATAAAATGTCATCATAATCCTTTACTTTGCTTAAATTTAATAGATTTATTACTTGATTAATAACAAAAAAAT
The DNA here is from genome assembly GCA_030569195.1 of Hyphopichia khmerensis. Lineage (NCBI taxonomy): Eukaryota > Fungi > Ascomycota > Pichiomycetes > Serinales > Debaryomycetaceae > Hyphopichia > Hyphopichia khmerensis. Next base: position 62,827 of record JAJMKE010000040.1, on the reverse strand, counting down.
TAAAAGAAAAGGATATAATCATGTTTAAATCATTGGTTAGATCTAGTAAGATCTCCAGTAAAAATCAAATTATTGGTTTAACTAGATTTAATTCCTCAATTCCAACAAATTTTCATAGACAAGATAAGGCAGCTTCATTTGAACCAGCAGATGCAGCAGATGCAACTGCTACTATATTAGCAGATCAAAATGATATGCAAAAATTTCCAAATAAAGCAACTTGGATTGCTGCTTTAAGAGAACGTGAAAAACAATTGGCTGAAGGTAAAACTATTGATAGTTATTCTTATGTTACTCCAGTTACAACTGAAGTTGGTGAAAAAACTAGAAATGAATCATTTTCTTATTTAGCATTACCTTTTAAAGATGATGAATGGTTATGTGATCAATATATGAATGCTTTTGGTAGATTAAGAGCTGGTCAATTATTTCAAGATTTAGATGCTTTGGCTGGTAGAATTGCTTATAGACATTGTGCTCCTGCTGAACCAGTTAATGTAACTGCTTCAGTTGATCGTATTTATATGGTTAAAAAAGTTGATGAAATTACTAATTATAATTTCGTTCTTGCTGGTGCAGTTACTTGGACTGGTAAATCTTCAATGGAAATTACTGTTAAAGGTTTTGCCTTTAATGAAAAATTACCAAATTCAATTACTGAAGATAATTTACCAGCTGAAAATATTTTTTTAACTGCTAATTTTACTTTTGTTGCTCGTAATCCTTTAACTCATCGTTCTTTTGCTGTTAATCGTTTATTACCAACTCTGGAACAACAATGGTTGGATTATAGAAGAGCTGAATCTCATAATGCTAAAAAAAAATTGGCTGCTAAAAATAATAAAGTTATTGAACCAACTGATGAAGAATCAAAATTAATTTATGAAATGTGGAAATCTTCAAAAGCAATTGAAAAATCAGGTGGTAATAAACTGAAAAGTTTACTGTTTATGAAAGATTCAAAAGTTAATTCAACCCTTTTCATGCAACCTCAATATAGAAATAGACACTCTTATATGATCTTTGGTGGTTATTTACTTAGACAATCTTTTGAATTGGCTTATTGTGCAGCTGCTGCTTTCTCTTCTGCTGGTCCAAGATTTGTCTCTCTTGATTCTACAACTTTTAAAGCTCCTGTTCCTGTTGGTAGTGTATTAAGTATGGATGCTTCAGTTGCCTATACTGAACATATTCATGATGAAAATAATGATTTAGATGCTGATTCCCCTTTCAATTTTAAATTACCTCCAACTAATAAACTCCTGTCAAATCCTGATGCTTTCTTATCTGAACCTGGTACCTTGGTTCAAGTAAGAGTTGATACCTATATTAAAAGCTTGAATAGTGTTACTTCCAAAGAACTGGGTAGTTTTATTTATTCCTTCTTTGTTCCTTGTAACTCCTCTGAAGAAAATGGTCCTGGTTATTCTTCTGTCATTCCTCAAACTTATTCTGAAATGATGGAATACGTTGAAGGTAGACGTAGAGCCCAAGATACCGCTAATTTCGTCGCTACTTTACCTAAACATGCTTCTCCTTAATCTATTCAATATTTATTAATACATTTTGCTCATTACTCTTTTACTGTAGACTTTCGCTAATTGAATTTTCTTATAAAATATATTATTAAGTATATTATTAAGGCCGTTGAATACGGAATAAAAAAGTTGAAAAGAAAAATTTGGTAAAGCTAGTAATACAATAAATTAGAACAGGTATAATAGAAATGAAATACAACTACCAAGGAGTCAACCGCTCGTTGGTAATTGAATGGAAAGCAAAATAAAAAAAATAGGTTGAAGGATTATTAAGTTTTTGAAAATATTTTGGTGAAAAATAAGCAAAGGTAAAAAAAACAAAAAAAACAAGATCAAATTAAGTCATTAACAATAAAAATATGCAGCAAAAATCATCAATTCTTTGAAAAATCAATCACTATCATCATTATGAATCTGGGCAGTCTCACCCTCATAAATACCATCAGGCTTATAAGATGAATCCCTCAAACTTCCTTTTCTGGTGAATTCAACCAATTTGGCTTTTTTGCCTAATGAAGTATTGGAAAACCCAGCAGCAGGATTTAAAGTTTGAAGGTCACTGTTATTTGCTTGGTTATACTTTGTAGAACTAAGTAATGAATGTGAAGAAGTATTAAGATTCTTCAATGGTGAATTTGATAATGTTCTGGCATCTGAGTTTGGAGTAGCTTCTGAATTATTTGGCTTGAAATGAAATTCGTGAATATTGTCACTTGGATCATTTTGCTCGGTATTTTCAGATGACCATTGATATTCACCTAAAGAATTTTGAGTATATTTGAATTGTTCTTGTAGACTATTTTCTGAATTTTCATGATTAAGGTAATTGGATGATGAAGACGATGAATTATATATTTGTGGATTGGATGCTTCAAACTTGGATAATAAATTACCACTACTTGAGTCTTCCGCTTCATATAAGCTAGTATTGTTATCAGCAGTGAAGAATACATCGGAATTATCACGACTTGAATCGTCTATTTGCATTTTTGGCTCGGTGAAATCATTATGGTCCTCTTCAATCAAGTTATTCAAATTTGATGAAGGTGAACGAGATAGTCTTGATTTAATTGGTGAACTATTGTTTGTATTATTAAGACTTATGATATTACCATCACTATCCAATCGTTGAAAGTTACCCAGTGATTGCTCTCTTCTTAGTAACGCGTTTAATGAATTATTACTCATGAACGCTGATGAATTATTTGAGTCACGTACACTGTAGTTATCTTCCACGAGCCTAACTGAAAATAATTGTTCAGTATTGACAGTACTTAATGAAGCAGTTGAAGATCTTAAATTTCTGGCAGCCAATGCACCAACTGCGGCATCAGAGTGATCATTTGCTCTCCAAGATTTAACTGGTTTATCAGATGAATCAAAGTAAGTTGATTTTTGATCTTCTTCATCCACATGAGTCAACGAGGAAGAAGTACTATGGGCATCACCAACATCTTTCTTCTTTTTATCATCAAGTTTCAAAACGTTCAAGGATGCCAAACGTTCAGCATTTTCATCTTGATCATTTTTATCGAAAGTAACTCCAAAGCCAGGTCCAGATAATTCTGGACTACCAAAATCAGAATTTGCAGTGGTATCGCCACTGGTATTTCCAGCTGCTGCAGCTGCAGCTTCTTCCTCTTCTTGTTTTCTTTGATTTCTTCTTCTTCCACAACAGCAGCAAAAAATGATTGCAGCAAGTAAAAGAGCCAATAACGGGACACCAACTCCAAGACCAATAGCCAACTTTTTGCGTAAATCACTATTACTTTTGTTTTTATTTGCAACAGTTTTAGGAGATGAGGAGCCTGAAGAAGTAGAGGATGAAGTAGAAGAAGCAGAGGATGATGAGCTTGATGATTTATGTTTTTTACTTATACCATCAATATTAAACAGCTTTGATTCAGAGTCATAACTAGATGTAGCCTTTACTTTCACCTTTAAGTCGTCTAAGTTTTTAGGTGCTATACCATTTAAGGTATGGTTTGATTGGTGATAATTCAACCAATCCGCATCATCATAACTGACTGATATTTTGGTAGAATTATAATCTGTGAACCAGGATTCTAAGAATTGGTAATTAAAGAATTCACCTTTGGTAGCATTTACATCCGGTAAATCATCTAAAGTGAAGACAGAACCAATTGCATCAAACAGATAAGACAAATCAACAGTATTACCATAAACGTCTTCAACCACAATGGTGAAGTTATCAAAGGTAGAATTTTCGGGGAAGTTACCGGTTAATGTATAATTATCTTCATTTAATTTGATATAATCTGGTAAATCGTTACCATAAACTTCAGAAATATTTTCATGGTTTATTGTACTATTATCAAGGTAAACATCCGTGAGAACTGGGATATCAATATCGAAAAAATCTCCTAAAGTACCATTAACTTTAATTGTTTCATTTAAGGAGGTACTTAATTGATGTGCACCAACAACCAATTTAAAAATACCTTCAGCACCTGCATAATTTATGTAGTCAGTGGCAATAAAACTAAAACCGTATATGATAGAAGGGGCAATTTTTGAAGTAACTGAAGGAACAGTACCTTTAAAAGTAAGACTATCACTATCAAATGAAATCCAACTAGGTAATGAACTTCTATCTTCAGAGCGACCATAATAAGCAACAATATCACGAGATGAGTCAGAATACAGTTGGAAGACTGATTTTTCGAATTGAATATTGAAATCTTGACCAGGACTAACAACAAGACCATCAGCACCATTGGTATCACCATATTTGGCAATTTGAGTGAACATCACATCATCAGATTTTAAATGAATACCATGATCAGAACTAACAATCATACTATAATTATTTGAGATGGTAGAACCATCTGAGGAGTCAGTACCTTGTAATGTAATATCGAAAGTGCCTTCATCATTTGACGAAGGTTTCCCAGTAAAAGTTCTTGAATTTGAATCAAATTGAAGCCAGTTTGGTAAATTAGAGGCTTGGTAAGTAATTTGACCATCAGAACTGGATTTATAAGTAGTATTAGCTAATGTGAATGAGTAGCCTTCATTGGTACGGGCAACATTAGGTAATTGTTCATTGAATGGAAACCCAACATAGGCTTCACCCACAACCAAGATAGGGATATATATGAAAAGAAGTAAGAAAGTATGTAGAGTCATGACTTTCGAGTATTTATTTTTCCCACTAACTATCAGTTTTTTTTATATCCACTATGAGTATTCGTTTTTATATCTTTCAATAGTTTAAGAATGTAATAAGCACTGCTCGTTGGAAGAGCTTTAATGAAGTAAGCAATTTGTCAAGTAAACTTGATTAAGAACAACTAGAAGTTTTTGATATTTTGAAGAAGAAGAAGAGTTAAAGTTCTAGTTAGACAACAACTTTTGATATTTGAAAATATGAATATCCCATCAACAAAAATAACCACAAACCTTCTGGAGAAGAGTCAGACAAAAATAGCATACGGAACACCTTCAAATCTCTCGCGGTTGCCAATTTGAAGGTATTTTTACTATTGTATAACAAGCAGAAGGAGGTGAATTACATTCACTACTTTCGTTACAACAACAACAAACGCACCACTACTAACAAGTTGCGTAAGAAATCTTTGTATGAGTAGACGTGGACGTGTAATCTAACATCTGCTACAATGAATTTCATGCTTCTCCAGTAAAATATTCACTGATTCTACGCTATTGATTTGGTATATTTGTTTATTTGTTTTGCAATAAATCCCTTCAAAATCCCTGTCGCTAAAAAAACGCGTTGCTGCTGTATATATGTGTATTTTTTGGCTCTCTTTTTTTTTTTTTGCTGCAATTTTTTTGTTTTGTTTTGGTTCTGCTGCTTATCGCGTTTCGCGTTGATAGTTAACTGCTAATTTTAATACGCTTTCAATAAGCTAACCATTTCCAAAGAATAATTAAGAATGAAATTTTTAGTTTCGCTACTGAATACAATCTTTTTTGAGGTAGAGTCAGTACGAGCTTGACCTGACAACCACTATAGGGTTCAAGGAACTGAGAAGGCTTTTATTGATCACTCGGGGAACTAATTACAAACAAACTGTATGTTGATATTAACTAGTAGCCAAAGTAATGGAGATATTTTGTAGTTTTACTTTGAACTTGGGCATGCAAGTACTTTCTATGAAAGTGCTAATTGAAATAAAGTGGTCAAAGATGGTTTGGAACCCCCTTACGCGTATATTCGTGTTTTTACTACACTTTTTGTCCGTATTTTGTGATGAAACAAGATTTTTTATGAAAATTTTGTTGTTTAAAGAAATTATATGCTTCGTGTTCCCATTATCGCTAAAACTTTACGTGGATGGTTATTGTTCTTACGGCCAATAAAGTTAAGTAATCTACGCAGAGGAATGCCAATTTTTTTGTTTGATTGCAAAATTGATGGACTCAGTCTACATAAAAAATTCTTACATGTTTGAGAAAATAACTGTACAAAGGTTATATATATTATTTCATCTATTAAGTTTTTAACCACCTTGGTAAATAAAATACAACCAAGACTCCAAAATAACCAAACATTAATCCAACTGATTTTTCTGCACTCAGATGGAAATACATGTTAGTCATGAATAACATAAACCACCATAACGCAATTAATAAAATCACACCGAAATATGGATGCTTTGAAATAAATTGGGTTATTTGATTTTTCAATTGGGTTCTTTCGTTTTTGAAAGCTTGTAGAACTATTTTCAAATCATTCCATAATTCTCCGAATGAATGGAAATAAGGTGCTGCCTCAAAGAATAAATACAATGAAGAGTGTACTAACAAAAAGACATGTCCTGATGGATCGTGGCCACCGCTCCATTGACCTTTCAAACGACGACAAGTATAGGAGGTGACTCCCGTAGATTCATAAATTGCACCTGACTCTTCAGGTGTGGTACTTAATAACGTAAAGATTTTCTTGACTCCTTTATAAGTTGCTAATCTATCCTGATCAATATTAGTACATTTACCACCAGTCCAAATGAAAACTTTATCCATGATTGGTGAACCAAAACACCATTGAGTGAAAAGAATCCACCACCCTGTAACAAGAAGATACCTTATACCGGCACTCTTAATTAACTGGACTTTATTAGCCTTGGCCTGATTGATTATAAAAACATAGAATATAAGTATTATAAGCGTAGTCCAGCCCCAACCTTTCTTGACGAAAAATTGATTCAACAAGTTTCTTTTATCATTATAGTAATTAAACACTTCCTCTGTTTGTGAAGTATAATGAAGAATTCTTGCAACTATAAAATTAAAAATGAACAGACTGATAAAAGCAACTTCAGAAATACTGAGTCTTAATGTTTGACTGATCTTTCGAGAATATTGACTTATTACTTCCAAATGTTGAGTATATTTATCTGAGTTGGTCTTACCATACTCACTCGTCTTATTAACTGGAGTTTGGGACATGATGATCTTAACATGTATCAATCTCTAGCCTTACTTGTCATTTGCTTTTTCACATTTTGCCTCACTGAGAAACTAATCACTCCAATTTTTTAATTTGGGGGTGGTGTGCGCACCAAAAATGTAAATTGTTGCAAATTGCTTAAAAATTAGTTTATATGATTTCAGCTGATTTGGAAAGCCCAAGCAACAAGTCATTAATCCTAACGGAAACGAGACTAACTTTGATGAAGTTTGTTGAAGTCTTTTGAATCTCGAACTATTTCACCAATTTTTTTGCAAAATAATCTCAGAATTTTGTCAGAATTGAGCTTATCATGAGACCATGTAGCTAACGATGGATTCGAATTCATCCTGTAAAGTGTTAGTATTCTTTCGGCTCGAGCTTTAACAAAATAACGTACTAGTAACTCTCCCGATATAGTATCTCTAAATATATGCTTTCTCTGCTCGTTTGACATCATGATCAACTCTTTGAGCGATGCTTTAAGCAAAAGATGTTTGTATTGGAAATAGTTAAATCCAAATTCATGTAAGAAATACTCTTCATCAGATCTTTCTTCCGCCTGATATATCATTTGCAGACTGAGCGAAGACTCCTGGAGACACAAATCAAGGATACTACTCGAAATGGTTCCAATATCTGGTGCGACTAATTTTAGATAGATATTGCAAGTCAAACACAAGACTGATAATTGACACCAGTCATTGCAATTTGAGTCATAATCTAAAAAACCCCAATTGGCTTTAACCAACACGTTGAGTCTCATGTAATTTTTCTTCACTGTTAAAAGCTTCTGCAAAATTAAGAATTCTCCGTTTTTATTTTTTTGCATTATATCAATGCAATCTAACAATATGATTGACGTACTCTCATTTATAATGAAATCAACATCTTCTTCTTTTCCCGGAAATTCCATTTCAATAAAGTGAATGCTTTTTTTCAAATTACTCAATATATAATTGTTCTTCAACAATTTCTTATCATTGGCCAATATCAAAGAATTAGATACAAGTGAAAGCTTTTCACTTTCAGCCTGATAAAGTTCTTCAATAATATTATCGCCAGACAAGTCTACTTCCATCCCCGTTTCTTCGGACAGGGCAAAAGTCTGTCTCTCGTCTTGTCCCGCAAACAGAAGCAATTCTAAAAAGGGGTAAACAGAAGTTATAGTGGGTGAAATACTAGTTTTTGATCTGCTTTTTGATTTCTTTTGTTGAGCCAGATGATTTAATACATCACTAGCATTTGAGTCTGTTGCTGTTCTCTTCAAACATTTTAGGGATTTACTGATTCCACTATCGGGCCCCAAACTTACTCCAGAATCCAATAATAATAAAGAAGAATCTATCGATTCATGTTTTTGAACCACTAGAGATTCACAAGCGTCCGGAGGACTCTCCAAATTTGATTTATTTTCAGTGTTTTCTGTCAATCTCTCAGTCAGATTCGAGTCATTTGATAACTCAGTTTCTGATTGAATTTTAGTATCACACTCCCTTCCAACAAATTGCAAATGGGCCTCGCCATGGCTTGCTTTCTCCTTATATAGACCATCCAAAAGCAACTCCTCAAAAATGAATTTTCTAAGTCTTATATGAGAAAACGGCGCATCCCGTTTGAGCAGCGCTTCTTCATTCAAGGCTTCTTCCAAGACTTCTTTGCCAAAGTTTTTAAAAGGCAACCAATCCATGTTGATTAGTTTCATATGGGGATACTTCCACTCCTGTGATATAACTTCACTAGTATAGCCACTCCTTCTTTCACTAAAGAGAATTTCCAGAAAGGTCAAAACTTCAAATGAAGCCAAGACTGGTAAACGAACCTTATACCTCGAACTCTCGTCTATGTTATCAGGTGTGAGTATATCTGACTTGATTTCTTTTAACTTAACTCTCATTATACTTGAAGTCAGCGAATCATGAGTTAGATCCCATGTTTCACAGGATAACTTTTCTTTGAAGTAACTTTCGGACTCAGATGAGTCCACAGGAAATAGGTAATGGTCATTCCCAACCAAAAATGACATTATACTTGGACTGGTAACTGGAAGGTAATTAGGTTTAGTGCTTGTTTCAGACAAAAATATTTCTTCATTTTGGTCAAATTCGAGGTAATCTTCAATATCCACATCATCGCTGATTTCATACTGTGAAACATTTATGAAAGCCCTTCCCGGCCCTTGATTTGGTCTCGAGAGAGGAACAACGCACTCATCGAAAAGAAAGTTAGTCAAACTGGGAGAATCAATCTGTTGAAATATCGCTTTCTTGAAAGATTTCAATATATCAGCAAGTTGATTCTTAACGTCGAAACTAACCAGGAACTTCTCGCTTATCAATAATTCTCGAATTACATTTGTATTTTGAATATGGTCAAACTCCTGCTCAAACACCCAAGGTAGCGTAACACGATTGAATATGCCAATTTCTTTTGTAAGCACTGGTCTTGAGCTAATAAAGTCATTTGCTTCAAGCAACAAGTCATCAAATTCAACATTAAATTTAAGTCTCATCGTTTCTATTCCTTCAATCTTCCTTATTGAAATACTTCTATCATAGGGAGTGCATACTCGAATTAAATATTTTGCAGTAATTTTGTCAACAGAGAAGTTTTCGTGAACATGAAGCAAGTTCGTCAATCTCAGAGCATCCAAATCATCTTCAACGAACCAATCCACTTCAATGATCAGACTCATTTTAACTGTTTCAAGATAGAACCTTTTAGGCTGTAAATTGAAACTGGTGGTGATATACCCGCTCTGTATATACTTTTTTTTTTTTTTTGGCCCTTTTAATGCTCAGCTAAGAAACCACCATAGATTACGTTCCAAAGACTCTAAAAAGACTACAAGATAATATTAGGCTAAATCGTATATTCATTAATATGATACAGAATAGGTTTCTCTATTCATCAATCTCGATCGCATTTGCTGAATCCAGACCGTTCGTGTTCTCAGCATTATCTACTTCAATGACTTCAGCCAAATCATCGTTCTTTTCAATGCCACCATTTTCCCGAGTTCCTGCTTCTTCGTCTTTCATCGGTATATCTTCTCCATTCTGGTGTGTTGGTGTGTCCTCCTTTTGATCCTCTTCCGATTTGATTGATTTATTTGTATTGTCCTGAATGTCGGTATCTTCGATTTTGAATTCTATGCTATCCCTTTTCGGCCCTTGGTCTTGAGCCTGCAGTTGCTGCTCTTGTACCAGGGACTGTGGTTGCAGCGATGGATTCTGCTGGTTATTTGGAGATGTACTTGAAGTTCCACTGGAAAAGATACCATCATCGGGGTTTTGCCATCTTTTGACCATATCATTCATAAGAGTATTCATGAAATCCGGATTGACAATGCTTCGTCTAAACTCTTCACTTTGCAATAGAGTTAATATATGTAGACAGTTAGGATAAACGAGATATTTCGAGTACTGGGGTTGTTTCCAATAATTTAAGTAATTCAAATAATTTAAGAAGGATTCATTCGAGAGATAGTCGTTTTGAGCTAAATAGTTTAGATATTGAATATTTGCCAATGACTGAACAAATTCAAGCTCAATCTCCCATCTTGTGGGTAACTCTTCTTCCATTATGGATACGACTGTTAAAGAAGTTCAAACTTTCTCAAAAAACTATTTTCAACTCGAATTTTTTTTTTTTTCTTTTTTTCTTTTATAAGTTTCAATTTTTATGCGCAAAATCAAAACATTTAAATGTTTAATATGATTTCAGTTATCAATTGATACTCTATTCCACAATTCTGATACGCAAGAATGTCTAATAACCTAGCCAAACGTCAGTTGGCGTTGGAAAAAGAATATCAGCAATTATTGAAGGTCAATGCTACAATGGACAATATGATCGACACAATTCAAAAATCTCAAATTGACATCACCAAAACAAAGAAATCAGCAAGCCATACCACTATCTTGTTAGAGAAATGGATTCAGATACTATCGCAGACCGAGTTCACAAACAAGGTGTTGAACAATCCAAAATGGGATGGAACTTTCGGTATGAATGAAATATTAAATGATGAAGAACAAGACATAAAAATTGAAGAAAAATTGAATGAGGAACAATTATTGATTGACGAATTAAACAGTTTGCAAAGTGAAAATGATCACTTGCTGAATACTATTAAATCAAAGGAGATACGGGAAAAAGAATTACTACAGAAGCGTAATGAAGTCGCCTCAAAAAGGCAAAGAGATTTGGGTCTAAGTGCAAGAGGGACACGAGGTGTTTCTAAGAGAAGACCGTTCAAATAATGACAAATAGAATTTGTCACCAACAAAAATTATCACCAATGGGACTCTTCATTTTAAAAGGTTTCAATTGGAAATCACAAAGGTGTTCAGATTGAACTGCTTACGAATTTTGGCTACTGCAAACTCTTGTATGGTTGAGTTTATACATGGAATATAGCAGCTCGGTTTATAGATACTTGCAATATATTCTTAACGAACAGAAGATACTCTTTGAATCTACGCAATAATTTAATATCATTTAACGAAATATAATTTAATCTATATAAAAAAACAACGTAAAAAAAGAGTTATAAACGTAGAATATCATCAAAAGAATTGAAACACATAAAATATGAAAGTTTTTGAAATCATTATTTCAAGATACTGGTGATCAAGTCACTGGCATCGACAGAATCACCTTCTTTGATCAAGACTTCGCCAACTTTACCTGCAACCGGAGAACTGATAACCATTTCCATTTTCATGGCAGATAAAACAGCAATTGGATCACCCTTTTTAACTTCTTGACCTGGTTTAACTCTGGTTTCGATAACAACACCGGCCATTGGTGCACCAACATCATTTGGTTGTTGAGCCTTTGGTCTGGTCTTGGTTTCGATTGAAACAGTTTTATCATCAACGGTGACTGATCTCATTTCACCATTCAATTCAAAGAAAACTTCACGAGTACCAGTTTGTTGACTAATTTCACCAATTGCCAATAATTTGATAATCAAGGTCTTACCTTGTTCAATATCAACAACAATTTCTTCATTGATTTTAGCAGCCTTAAGGAAGTTACGAGTTGGTAAGACTGATAAATCTCCCCATCTATCGATAACTTTATGGAAATCTTCATAGACCTTAGGATACATAATATAACTAGCAATGTCACATTCATCAACAGTGGAGTTATGGTGACTGGATGAATTATCTCCATATCTTGAAGTTAATTCTTGTCTAATTAAATCGAAATTGATTGGTTCTAAGGTTAAACCTGGTCTCTTATCTAATTTAGGACGTTTGTTACCTAAAATATTAGTTCTTAAAGGTTCTGGGAAACCTCCGTATGGGGTACCCATTAAACCTTCCATGAAATCTAAAACAGAACCTGGGAAATCCAATTCACTTGCTAATTTCATAACATCTTCTTCGGTTAAGTTGTTAGATACCATGAATTGAGCCAAATCACCAACAACTTTTGAAGTTGGGGTAACTTTGACAACATCACCTAACAATTTATTAGCAACTTTATATTTTTCTTTTGTTAATAACCATTTTTCACCCAAACCTAATTGTTGAGCTTGGAATAATAAATTGGTTAATTGACCACCAGGAATTTCGTGTTGATAAACTTCTGGATCTGGACCTTTCAAATCAGCTTCGAAACAAGAATATAACAATCTCATTTGGGCCCAATAATTATCTAACTCTCTGACCAATGATTCATCTAAACCACTTTCAACTTCACCTTCAAAAGATGCTAAAATGGCACTAATAGAAGGTTGAGAAGTCATACCAGACATTGAATTAGAAGCAGCATCAACAACATCAGCACCTGCTTTAGCACAAGCAGTCATTGAAGCAACACCAGTACCAGCACTATCGTGAGTATGAACATGAATTGGTAATTCTGGATATCTTTCTCTGATTGCACCAATCAAAAGCTTAGCAGCTTTTGGTTTCAAAGTACCAGCCATATCTTTGATACCCAAGAAATGAGTACCCATTTTAACAATTTCATCAACAACCTTCAAGTAGTATTCTAAGTTGTATTTTTTACCAGCTTGCAACATGTCACCGGAATAACAAACGGTTGATTCGACAACACCGCCAGCTTTTTTAACGGCATCAATACCAACCTTCAATTGATCTAAATCATTCAAAGCATCGAACACTCTGAAGATATCAACACCATTATCTTTGGCTTGTTTAACGAAATGATCAATGGCATTATCTGGTAAAGAAGAGTAAGCAACACCATTGGCACCTCTTAATAACATTTGGAAAGGAATGTTTGGAACCAATTTACGTAATTTACGTAATCTAATCCAAGGATCTTCATATAAGAATCTCATACAAACATCAAAGGTAGCACCACCCCAACATTCCAAGGAAAATGCACCATTAAGAGCAAAAGCGGTGGTTGGAGCAATATTCAATAAATCAATGGTACGAACTCTAGTGGCTAATAAGGATTGATGGGCATCTCTCCAGGTGGTATCGGTTAATAAGGTTCCTTTAAATTGACGAACTTTTTGAGCAAATTTGGCAGGACCTTCTTCTAATAAGACTTGTCTCCAACCACGAGGAATTAAGGCAGATTCATTGACATCAATTTTAATACCAGTTTTTGGATCATGTAAGTCAGGAATTAAAGCTTCAGTATCTAATTTTGGATCACCAACTTGACCTTTAATTGAGGAACCATTAACAACCAAATCACCCAAATAATTCAATAATTTAGTAGCTCTATTTTGGGAGCTAATCATTTGGAAAAGAGAAGGAGTATCATCGATAAAGGTAGTCCAACAGTTACCATTAATGAAAGTTTCATTAGTTAATAAAGCCAATAAGAAAGGAATGTTAGTTTTAACACCTCTAATTCTGAATTCAATTAAAGCACGTAACATCTTTCTTCTAGCAATTTCATAAGTAGAACCAGAACAAGAACATTTAACCAACATTGAATCATAATGAGGACTAATGATTGAACCAGCAAAACCATTACCACCATCTAATCTAACCCCATTACCACCGGCAGATCTATAAACTTCAATTTTACCAGTATCAGGTTGGAAACCTTTAGCAGGATCTTCAGTAGTAATTCTACATTGAATAGCAAAACCACGAGTAGAGATTTTATCTTGTAATAAACCCAATTGTTGTAAAGAAGCACCAGCGGCAATTTGAATTTGAGCAGCCACTATATCAACCCCAGTAATTTCTTCAGTAATTGTATGTTCGACTTGAATTCTTGGATTAATTTCAATGAAATAATGACGATTTTGTTCATCAACCAAGAATTCAGCGGTACCGGCATTTCTATAATTAGCCAGTCTAGCTAATTTAACTGCATCGGTTAAAATTGAATCACGAACTGATTTTGGTAATGATTTAGCAGGGGCCATTTCAACAACCTTTTGATGTCTTCTTTGAACGGAACAATCACGTTCAAATAAATGAATAACATTACCATAACCATCAGCTAATAATTGAACTTCGATATGTTTTGGTTTATCCAAAAATCTTTCGATAAAACAAGTACCATTACCAAAAGAGGTCTTAGCTTCAGAGACTGCACGGGTGAAAGCATCTTCAATTGAATCACCTTCACGAACAACTCTCATACCACGACCACCACCACCAAAAGCGGCTTTAATAATGACTGGGAAACCATATTTTTCAACAAATTCTTTAGCTTCATCAACTGTTTCAATTGGACCAGGGGTACCTGGAACCACTGGAACATTATTATTAATGGCTAAAGTTCTTGCACTAACTTTATCACCAACTGAATCAATGGTAGTATGAGAAGGACCAATCCAAGCAATACCAGCTTCTTCAACTTTTTTAGCAAATTCACTATTTTCACTTAAAAAACCATAACCAGGATGAATCATATTAACATTATGACGTTTTGCAATATTAATAATTTCATCAATTTGTAAATAAGCACCAACTGGAGAGAATTGACCCTTTTTACCAATAACATAAGATTCATCAGCCTTTAATCTATGCATTGATAAACGATCTTCATGAGAATAAATAGCAACTGTTTGCATTGATAATTCATGAGCAGTTCTGAAAATTCTAATTGGAATTTCACCACGATTGGCAACTAAAATCTTATTCATTGGACCCAAAACAGTTGAGTCTCTTCTCATTTTGTTTAATTTAACTTGATCTCCATTGGAGTTTACTGATAGTAAGGAGGTCATGATTGACTATCGAGGATGGAGAACAAGAAGAGAGAGAAGGGGAGGAAAAAAAAAAAGTATTACAGAAGAGTCAAAAGCAATGGAAGAAAAAAAAAAAAAAAAAAAAAGGGAAGAGAACAAAAAATTAATAGAAAGGAGATAGGGAGATTTGGGGTATTTATAAAAAAGTTGAAAAATCAACGGACGATCAGGGAAGAAAAAGTCCGAAAATCAATCAAGAAATTTCGTTTCTTATTAAAAAGTTACAAAAATCATCACCAATATTGTCTCTTTTGTTTCTTTTTCAGTCTTTTTTTTTTTTTTTTGTTTTGTATTGGTTATGCTATGGTTTAATTAGTTGTTTATGTTGTTGTCATATTAATGCATAAATAAGTGAATCATAATTGAAGTTATTCCTTAATGTATTAAATGAAGAATTCCTCGGTGTATTCCCTAAAAGAATTTTCAAGTTATTCCTTTAGGCAACAGTACCATTTAATGGACTACATTGGTACCTCAAACACTACGTAATTGTATAAGAACAAGCATGAACAAGCATGAACAAAACATATTAGATGAAAAAGCTTAATGACTCAAGGTTCTAATGAATTTTGTGCAATGTAATATAGACAATGTAAGCAAAAAGCGAAAAAAAAAAAAGAAAAAGAGAGAGAAGATACTCCGACCCCGAAACTCTTAGCTAATAAGTTTAATATTTTACTACGTAATTCTAATTGAAGAGTAGGATATATACATCAATTGAAGAAAACTATACTTTCTTACAAGAGTTAAAAAGGTATATTCTAAAATTGATATTGGGTATTCTTGGGGTACGAAGTAAAATGAGTCACCTTATTAGGGAGATGGACAAAAAACATGGAGTAGTCAAATCGGACTTGATCGTCCGATAGGGTATACTTGGTGGGCGCACTACCAACGGGTACTGGAAAGATTGGATATAATCGTCAGATTAATTAAATAAGGTAGAGAAGACGAAAAAAATAAAGAGTTGGCCATTTTTATGTTGTAGGGGATAAGTTACAGAAGTTACATTTGATACAAGTGCATAAATTGTATAGGAATGAATAAGTGGGAATAAAATGGCAAGAATATAATTGGATCGGATCTTATCCTTGTGTACGCAAAGTTGGTTATTCTATTTTTTTTTTTTTTATTTTTTTTATTTGCTGTTTTTCTTTTCTTCTTTCTATTTGTTTATTAAGCCAATAATTGATGTATTAGATAAATGAATATATTCATTATTCATATATCGATAATGAGTTTTTTGATATTGGAATTTAAAATTTTAAATCAAGAAAATTTGATTCAATTTTAGTGCTCCCTTTTTTTGGTTGTTTGATTTAATGGTTGCTACTCAAAACAATTAGCTAGATTATTTTATTTTATGTACCTATAGTGATTTAATAAAATGGAAAATTATTATTAAGATAGTTTGATGCGTTTACGTCTATTCGTTAAGTTGTTGCAAAAACAATAAAACCTCCGCATAACGGTACTTGAACTCCGTCGGGTAGTGTATCATACATCAGCAGATATATATATATACATATGTATTGCAATATATAAACGCATGTACATATATATATATATATATATACAGATGTATAAACCTATACATATATATAAACATATACAGACATAAACATATCATATATATATATATATAAGAATAGGGAACCGGTATAAGAAAGCTCGGCGATTGAAAAAAAGTGTCACTTTCCTATTTGGGATAGACGTGTGCTCAATCGCCGACGCAGTATTGCTATCCTCGAGACAGTATATATAAACGTAAGATTCCCAATCCACATCTCCACTTGCTCTATTGAATACATCACACCATCATATTGATACCAGGCAGTGTTGTACTGAGGGATGATAACAAGGTACCAGGAGTGAGAATGGTGAGAATGGTGAGAATAGTGAGAATGGTGAGAGAGAGAGAGAGGGGGTCACGTGCTTGCTCTCTCCCTTTAACAGTAACAATCAGTTTTACCGTGGGTCAAATGGAAAAGCTGGCAACACTTGCCCTATAGCCATTACTCAAAGGCTACTAAAGCAACTCGTATAGCCTTTAAAATGGGGAAGCGGGCGAGAAAACCCGTTGAAAAATTTTTCATTTGTGCGAACCGAAAAAAAAAAAAGAAAAATCGGACAACAAGAATCCCTCTAACGATCCGCCCATTCCTACGTTGCCTGATATAATTGGCTGGAGATATAACAACATAGTCTCCCCTTTTCAAAAGAAAATGGATTTAATTATTATAATTCTCTATCGTTGTCTACTACCTTATAGGATACTAATACAGATATTAGTCCCCTCGTTTATATATTGGGAGATTAAAATTAAACAAAGATAGAAAGTCACCCCATATGTCCGATTTATTACTTTTTAAACCAGTAGTACTTTTGCGTTTCTTTTGCTAAATTGGTTTAGTATTGCGAAAAACCTCATGTCTTTTGTATGGCTGTAAAATTATTGTTATTGAAAAGGAATAATTATTTTTCTTTGCTTAGTATTAATCACCCCACTCGAATCAATCTATTTTATATAAGTAGATAATAATCTTCTTCTACTTTTTCAAATCATAATTTTTTTTTTTCTTTCTTCTTTCTTTATTATATTCAAAGTAATAATGAGATCAGCAACCGTTTTACGTTTTCAAAAAGAATCAGTTAATCAATTTAACAATATAATCAAATCTTCTACACCAGCTAGATTAAATGCTGCTAAAAGAACTGCTGCCAATCCTAATAAATGGCAACCTACCCATGGTAATTCCTTTAGAAGCTTTGCTGAATACAGATTAAAAGCTAGTAATGTCAGTCCATTGGCATTAAAATTTAAAAAGGCCAATTAAAAAAAAATTTTCACTTCAAGGTGAAAAAGTATAAAGAGTGAAATATTTTTTTTTTTTTTTTTCAATTTTCGCACCTTTCTATCTTTACTTGATGGTTTATATAAGTATATATACCCTGTTTAGTAGAGCTCTTTGAGTATTGGAATACTCTATTGCATTCGTTTTATGTCTTCAGTTCTTGTCTTTTATTAGTAATATATTTTTATGACTCTAAGTGATTTGTAGTGTAGCGTTGTATATACTTACGTGTGTGCATATCAGCATATGTATTTTTTTGTTATTGGATGCACGGGTTGGAAAGGTGCACGGGTGGAAAGCGAAGGGAGGAGGTGCAATTCACTTTTTCATGTTGTTGCATATCACGTGCCAGCACCTCATTTGGGGCACACTATCAGTACAAGTTAAAAGGAAATCAGCAACAATTTCAAAAATAGTTTTGTTTGCAACCACAGTTTATGTATTAACACGGAACAATCACCGAATTTTAATCCACAATTTTAATTCATTCAATAAATATAAAACTAAGTTACATATATACACAGTTAACTCTCAAATAAAATTGAAGTTTTCGGTGCATTTATAATTTCTTTCAATAATTTTTTTCTTAGTAGAAGGTTGTTTTTCTTGTTGATATAAAAATAATGGATCAAAAATGGATCATCATCAACAAACTTCTCTGGCTTTATTGGAACAATTAGTTTATATTGATACATTTGTTAATCATTCTAATGAAGAATCACCATTTGGTGATCAACCTTCAAATCAATTAAATGAATTAACAACTCCAAATTTAGATATGGATGGTCAATTATCATTAGATTTGGCAGCATTTGCTGATGAAAGTTTTATTTTCCCAGATGAAGATAAAAAGGATTCAAATGATGGATTTGATAATAATTCAAATTTTGATAATAATTCAAATATTAATAATAATGATAATCATAAAATTAATGATAAAGAAAAGGATAAAAATCGTAAATTAGAAAAGCAAAAACCAATTTATGGTAAAATTAAATTAGAAAAAGATGATGAAACAATTTTTAATCCAAATATAAATATGTCTAATTTATCAACATTACCAAAATTCCCAGTACCTCCTGGTGCTAAAAATTCATTAAAACTGGCTGGTTTATCTCAAAATCAAATTGATTTATTAAGTGCTTTAATTGCTCAACATCAAACTTCTTTGGGTAATTATATACCTCCAAATGATGTACCCCAATTGGCTTCTCAAAATCAATCTTCGTTACAACCACCACCTCAACCAGTACAACCAGTACAACCAGTACAACCAGTACAACAACCAATTCAACTGCCCGTACAACAAGTAAGACAACATAATCATCTTGACTTATCAAATAGTTCAAGATCCTATCAAGCCAAATTTAATGATGAATCATCCTCAATATCATCATCATCGAGTCCTGGTTCAATAACTTCATCTTCTACTATATCCAAAAGATCTTCATCGGTATCTAATCAAAATCCAGAACTAGATAAACGTCGTCGCAATACTGCTGCAAGTGCTAGATTCAGAATTAAGAAGAAATTAAAGGAAAAACAAATGGAATATGAAATTAATGAATTAAATGATTTAGTTAAAAATTTTGAAAATAAAATTGAATTATTAGAAATGGAGAATAAATTATTAAAAAATTTAATTATTGAAAAAGGTAGTCAAAAAAGTGAAGATGAATTAAAATTACTTAAAGAACGTGCCAAACAATCAAGATAACATCTGGTATGTTATCTAATTATTTATAGTCTGTACAATTAAAACAAAAAAAAGTAAATCAAGTATATAATTATAATTAATTATAATTATATATATGTATATATATATATATGAAAAATGTCAATACAAAATAGTCACTATACAAAATGTACTGCGCATATACAACTGAGCCAAAAAGAAAAAATGCAAACAAAAACGAATAAAACGGCTATTGCTGCGAATTCACCAATTCAACTGCAATAACTCATCGGAATGTTTAGATCTTACATAAACCCAATAAAGTTTCGTCAATATATTCATAATATAACATATAAAACATAAATCTATCAAAAAACGAGATGAAGTCCCCAAAAAAAAAAAAAAAAAAGTCAAAAAAAAAAAAGAACTGAATAGAACCCAAAAACAAAAAGGAGAGACAAAAATAAGAGTAATTAAAGAAAAGCACAAAGAATTAACACAAGTAAAGGTACAAGACAATGATTTAAATCGTCAAAAAATGAATGAAGGATCGTAATAATCAGGGGAATAAGGTTAATTATTAGACGATTGTTGATCTAAATAATCCAGATTTAAATTTTGATTCAGAAATCGACGTAATTTAAATTTTTTAACGGTTTTCTTCCAATTAATATAATCATGATTTTTTAAATTTTCAACAATTGAACCTAATGAAGAACCACGGGATGAATTAGAACTAGTTGCACTATTATTTCTACTTGAATTTTGACCATGAATACTTTCAGGAGTTTGAACATCATCAATATGTTCATCTTCAGATAAACTAATGCATGTAGTTAAAGGATCTTCTTCAATTGTTGAACGAGGTATTTTATCATTAATTGGACTAGTTGTAATATTATTATTATTAGTATTAAAATCAGGAGCCACGATTTCTGAACGACGTCTATAATTTAAACCATGTTCACGATTAGTTGATTTAATATATTTAATAAATTCATTATATGAATCATGTAATAATTCATATACAATAAATTTAATCTTATTTAAATTAGATAAATTTGGTATATCATCAAATGTAAAAATTGATTTAATTGAATGAGGAATATTAATTTCTTTAACACTATCATCAATTAAAAAATTTTTATATATAATTTGCCAATTAATTAATATAACATTTAAATCATGATCTTGATAATTTTCATTAATAAGTTTAATTAAATTATTTAATTCAATTATAAATTCAAAATTTTCAAGACAATGAATCAGACTTAAAAACAGTATAAAATTACTTTTATTATATGGAGTATTAGAACTTTCATGATTATTTTCAATTATATCATCTAAACTTGGTATAAATAATGTTGGTTTATTAGAATTAAGACTATAATTAAAATATTGTGGTACATTTAAATTGGTTTGATTTGTTGGTGCACTTGATGGTCCTTTAATAATTTCATTAGTTAGATTATTAGATAAATTAAGCCGTAATTGAGGAGTTGAAGTTGTATTTCGAAATATTGGCCTTTTAAAATTATCACTTATTGGATCATCATGATCCGGTTCATTCTTCATCATTAATTATTAAAAGAAAAAGAAGTATTTACAAACTATTAAAGATTCTTGTAAGTCATTTCAATCAAAACAAATTACCTTGTTCAATCTTGTCACTTAATTCACTCTTTCACCTGGACTTTTTTTCTTTTATTTCTTTCTTTTATTATTATTTATTATTCTTTCTTTTCTTTTTATTATAGTCTATTGTATATAATGTAGCTTGTTTAACTTTATTCTACAGTATTTTTTGTTTTGCTTAATTATTTTATCTACTCAAAATGTGTAATTACTTAATCTACTCTAATGCTGTACTATTATTATTTAGTGCAAACAAACGAAAAAGAAATGGGACCTAATTGTCTTTTTTGGTTCAATAATGTAACTGACTGTTTGAGTGGTTATTTGATCCCTCATTTCAACTCACACCCTTATCTTATTTTGTTATTTTGAATTTGATTTATGGCTTTACGCCTTATATCAACAATAAGCGAACAATTGCAAACTACTCTCTTGTCTATTGAAGAAGTACAAAAAAAAAAAAAAAAAAAAAAAAAAAAAAAAAAAAAAAAAAAAAAAAAAAAAAAAAAAAAAAAAAAAAAAAAAAAAAAAAAAAAAAAAAAAAAAAAAAAAAAAAAAAAAAGAAAAAGGAAAGTCATGAAGGGGGTCAGAATGTCGCGGGTGTCGTGGGGGGAACCACCACAGCTTTTCTTTTCTTTTTCTATTTTGAGAAACGCGACATTTCTCGGTCACGTGAACAAAGTTTTGATTTGTGTGTACGGGTGTTGTGATCTAGACGGGGGGTGGCTTTTGCAACAATTAGCATTTTCATAGTAGTTAAAAGCATAAGTGGAGAAATTGATTTGAAATTGATTAGAATTGATAAAACAATTATGTGGAGAAACGCTAATTGTACATGACTGCGGGATGGCAGGCTCGTATATCCGTTTACTATTACATCTTACAGATTGCATGTTGATAATTTTTCATTTATTTGATGGACAAGAAATAGTAGTTCATCTAAAATAATACTAATACAACGGTTTATTTTTCATTCTAGGGTACCTACATTGGAGACTGCCTTGTTTTCAAACTGTTTATTGAACTAATTAAAATTACAAAGTATAACAACCTATATTGGGTTGAGTGATATTCAAATGACAATTAGAGTAGAGATGACTGTGGGTCAAACGCATCATTAATACCACCTCCTCTCTCATTTTCTTTTCTATTCCCCCTTTCTATTTCTTTTGGGTCACCCCTTGTTCGGTTTCAATTCCACCGCTAATTTTTGATATTCTTGATGTTGGTGGAAATTGCATGATACACCAAGATCAATATCACAGATGCAAACCCAAACGTTAACACAACGGTGTTCAATTGACTATCTGAGATCATGTTGTTTTAATATGTATATGAAGATAAAATTATTCAAGTATTTGGGATATGGTGTTCTTTTCAATTTCTCTTGTTTGTTCGCCTTTTTCATTTAGATTTTTTTTTTTTTTTTTGGTAGTTACCAGGCTCGTTTGTTTGTGCACGACCCGGCCTATATAATGTATATTGAAGAGAATATTAGCAAAGCTTTCTGTTTTATTAGCAACCACCGCTCTGATAATGGTTCGTCCACCTCCAAAATCTTTAGAAGATTTACTATATTATAAACTACTTGATTCAAAGGCATTCAATAACTTTGTTCGTCGTATCCATGCTAGAATTAATAGAATACCCTATTACGAATTAGATGCTAGGTATAATGAAGAACATATGAAATTGGTTAAACATTATACTCCAACACCCTATCATAAATTTAAAGCTTTTAAAACAATTTGGTGGGATGAAATGAAAAGATCTTTTACATTTCGTTCATGATTTACGGAAATTTTTATGTATATTAAACAAAACTATATAAAAGAGAAGAATGAAAATAGAGAAATGTTTGTGAAAAAAGGGCAGGCAAAATGAACAAATAAAAAATGAACAAAAAATCATTGATTTAGAAGAATTGAAAGAGATTATGAGTATTGTGAGAATTACTTCTTGCGAGATAAAGTAATTTTTGGAGCCTTGTTGAATACACGTCTGTTAACTGTTGCAACGTCATCTTTGGTGGCAGTAATAATATCATTTGGTGAATTAAATCTGAAATTATCAGCAACAACAGATTCTTGAAATCTATAAATTTTATAACAATTTTGTGGATGTTTCTTCTTTTTAATTATATCATCTAATAACCAAGTAATAATATATTTACCAGTTGATGTAACAATTGTAGTTTCTTTTGATCCAACTCCTAAATCAAAATATGCTTTAGTAAAATTAAGAAATCTTTGCCCACTTTCAATTTTAATTGATCTAGCATTTTCAGGTCCAATTGATAATTGAATAGGTTTTGGTTTTTTATCAGCATTAAAACTTCTTTCAAATCCACTATATCCTTCATATCTTTGATCTGATCCAATTTTTGCATCAATAAGTTCTAAATATTCTGAATGGGTTGCTAAAATCCATCTACCATCACTTGAAACTTCTAGTGCAGTTTGTCCACTACCAAGAGATGGTAAAGCAGTCTTTGCATTCTTACCAAGTTGATTATATAATCTAATATCCCCCTTTTCTGAACCAACTGCAACATATCCTTCAAGTGTTGTAGCAATTGTTGAAAATGCATTATATTTGGTTGCATATTGTTTATATGTACTGTCATTAACAATTTTACTCCCACTTAAACGAGGATCAATATTAAACATACCATTCTTACTAGTACCAACCAAAGTTTGATCATCAGTCAATTGAGCAAATTTTGAAGTTGGTCCATATGATGTAATCCCTCCATCTGTAGCAGCCTGTGGCATATCCCATTCTTCAACAACTTTTCCACGACTTAAATCCATTTTAAATAATTTGGCAGATTTCTTATGTTTATCATCAGATAATACCATGAAATTATCTTGTCTATGTAATAATAAATCTTTAGGGTTAAGTTCATTACCTTTCAAATCACTCAAATTACCAATGGTTGCTTGATATTTTAATTCATCATCTTCATGACTGAATACACCTAATTTATTACCCCTGACAACATAATTACGATCTTTTGCTGAACCAACTGATAATCCCGAATTGGCTTCATATTTCTTTTCTCTGAAACTTTCATAATTTCTTTCGTTGGAATAATCATCGTAATCATCATCCTCTTCACTCAAGGGCTTTCTACGATCAGATTTATCTTTAATTGCTGAATTAACAGCACGTTGTAATCTAGTATCATCATCTTCAGAATTTGACAATGACTCAGTCTCAGATTCATCTTCCGATTCTGACTTATCATCATCTTCATCATCACAAAGTACCATATTTGACATTCCTTCAATAATGTAATCACGATCGGATTTTTCTTCCTTCTTGGAGCCTAATTTTCTCTTGTTCAAAGATTGCCAAAGACTTACCAAAAAAAGCTGTTGGAAATTAGCAAAAGTTTCTGATTCTTCGAATTTTAATAACCAAGAAAATGCTGACACTTCTCCCTCTGCATTAACCGTTTGATAGTTAAAAATAAAGAAAAATCTTGTATCATCAAAAGTTGGATTCATGTATTCAAGGATTTCAGCCTCAACTGCAATTTCTGGACCTGTAAGTCTTAAGTGATAAGACCAATTGTCTGATTCTATGATTCGAACCTTAACCTTATTATCAGTTTGGAAACCTTTAAAGTTTGCACTTACTGGATCAAACAAATAAATATCGGCTTTACAAGAATCAAATATAACTTCACCCTTGATTTCAGGTAAGCCCACATTGAAAGTAGACACCGCGTCATGAAAAACATTTTCTTCACCTTCACTAGAATCACCATCTGATTCTTCAACGAATAATGGTTCTTCCTTGGTACCACTTCCTTTATTGGAAGATTTTGCAACTTTATCATTTTGTAAATTTTTCAAATCATCTAATTCAGAAAATTCGGATTTTGGATCATAAGTGAATTCAGATAATTGACTAATATCATTGATACCCAAGGAACTTCTTTGATATTTGGTTTCATATAAGCATTTATATAAAGAAAATACAAAACTATCAATTTCGTTAAACTTAATTTCTTCATCAATAATGAATTCAAATTTATCACCTAAATCTCCATTCAAATCATTCCATCTAATGGCTCTTGAACCATTAGGTTTACTATATTGATGAATTTGTAAATCTTCCAGAATTTGAAAAGACCATTCATCCTTTGTATGGCTCACTCCATCAATTTCATTTGAAGTGGCAGAATCATGACGCCTATCTTCGTAATCATCGTCATTATCCAGGTCATCGAATCCAGCCGAACCATGACCATCCAATTCGCCTTCTTGATAAGCCTTGATTATACACAATTGATAATAAAAAGGTGAAGTGGTTTGTCTGATACTAGCAAAGGCATCATTGTATAAACATTCAAGTTCACCCTTTGGAGAGTTCGGAGACCTGGTTAAAAATAACTTACCTGAAGGAATCAGGGCAATTTCATCGGTGGCACTCGAACCAATAAATTTCTTTAACAAATTCATCTTCCTTTATCAAAGGCGGCAAAGTAAAATAAGTGAATACGGATTTGATAAACCAAAATACTTTAGATAAGCAAATACTTCGAGTAATTGAAAAATAGATGAATCAGTTACTAGCTTCGTATATCAAAGCATCAATTGGTTTTAGAACCTTGATCTATATTCAAAACTCCTTCTAGTATGTCCTTGTTTCGTTTTTTTTTTTCTATTTGATTCTTGATATCCCAGAAGGAAAAAAATAATGATCAGCTAAAAAAAAATTGGTATGCAGGAACGCTATCAAGACGGAGGCAGGACAGTAAGAAAAAAAAAAAAAAAATTCTGAGACTTCTTTAAAATCAAGAGAAAACTAACTAACCTTTCTTCAAATAAAGATTAAATCTAGAGTTAAGGATAAAGTCGATGATTCGTTTTCTACTGCTGCTGCTGCTGCTGTTGCTGCTGCCATTTCTCGGGCAGATTTTGAACGGGCTAGTATCAAGAAGACTATCAAATTTTAATCTTCGTGGAGTCATCTCATCGCCATCGATAATTTCCTGCAGACTTTACTCGGATAAAGCAGACAAAACTGAAGATATGTCAGAAAGAAAGTTTATAGAAAAGGAGAAACAGAGTAATAAAGAGAATCGTAAGAACCTACCGGAATGGGTTAAACGAGAACAAACCTTGACTAAAAGGTATGGAACATGGAATCCAACTAGAAAATTATCTAGACAACAAATTCAAGATATCAGGAATTTAAAGGAACAAGTACCACATTTAAGAACAATCGATTTTGCCAATTATTTTAAAATCAATCCAGAGGCAATTAGAAGAATTTTAAAATCTAAGTGGATTCCTAACGATGATGAAGTAGACAAGATCCAAGCAAGATCGGAGTCTAAAAAATTGAAAAGTCAAGAGAAAAAGCAGGAATTGAGAAAAGAACTTAACTTGAAGAATGAAAGACTTAGAAGAAGTCAAAGTATTCATATTGATAATATCACCACTCCAAATGAATCAAAAACTGCGTTTAATTACGATAGTCGCAATACTCGGTCTCCGTATAGAAAAAAATATGGGAAACAATATGGGAAACTGTTTAAACAACAACAGTCTTCTCGCAAACATGATAAGCCATACGTCCATAGTGTGGCCGATGTCATTGATTAAAACTTTTAGCATTTTATTAATGATTTAATGACCCTTTCTTGTAAATAAATAAGTCTTGTATATATATTTAATTTAGTTAATCAATTAATCCGTACACCATCGTCTTATTATTCTCCCAGTCTTTTTTTAATTGTAGAGAAAATCAAATCCAATTCACCGAGGATCTAAAATAAGGCTTCTCCAACTTTTAAACTACATTACAAAAGAGTATCCAGGATATCGATAGCTTGATAATATAGCTTTAATACAAGTACAGGTACTTGAGAACATGTCTATACCAATACTTACAATCCCGGAGGGAGCCTATGATTTGAGTGCTTATACTTCTACCCCCACAAGATATAATCAACGACAATCAAGACTATTTAAATATTTGATCAGTTTGACTAAAGGATCATCATTTACAATCACATTGATATACCTACTTGCTGTATTTGTGATCAAGCCATTATTGGAAACTAAAGTAGAACGACATTATGATTATTTAGAATTTTATCGAGGTAAACTAAGGGATTTTTATATTAATGTGATTGGTAGAATTAGTTATATACCCATTGTTGCCATTAATAGAAATGGGAAATTATACTCGGATGCTTCAATACAAACTGATGAAGCCGAAAAACAACAAGATACATTGAATCAAGGTTCACTTGTTAAGAAATTGAGTAAATTAAGTAAAGTATTGAATGAATGTGAATCTTTTAATATTGATGAGCTTCCACATTACAAAACCACCAATTATTCGGTTAAAGATTTTCAAAATAATATTGATATGGTTTATTTCAATAGTAATGAAATATTTTCAGTAGAAGTTAAAAACCAAGAGGGTTTAAGAAAGAAAAATTTAGCCAGTGATATTAAACATGAAATAAGACATATAAAGGGTTTGTTTATGAGTGGTCAAGTTTAGCCAATTGGGCAATATAGTATAGTTTTATAGATCTACTCTTTCTATGATTAATGGATATTTATTTTAAAATTGTTTGTAGCCAACTTTTTCAGCAATTTTTATATTTTTGACTGCGCACAGGCTTCAGGCAAAAAAAAAAAAAATCAGTTATCAAAGTAACAACAAGAATCAGGTCAACGACTATAGACACCACAAGTCGAGGACTAGAATAAGAAGAACAAACAATACATACGGCATGCCACCATTAATACGTGATAGTGAGGAGGATGAAGTGGAGGAGTATTCAGAGTTGGATAATTCCTCAATGGTAGCTGATGATTATAATGAAGATGATGATCAGAATGCCGAAGATTATGATAATTTAGGAGCCAAGTATAATAAGAATGATGACGAAAGTGATCTATCGTCATTAAGTGAGAATGAACAAGATGATGCAAATCAAGATGCTGATCAAGAACAAGAAGTTGAAGTAGACGTTGGTCAAGATGCTGAACAAGATGGAGAAATGAGTGAAATTGAAAATCTTAATACATCTAATATTGAAGATGAACTTGATAATGAAGAAGAAGAAGAAGAAGAGGAAGAGGAGGAAGAAGAAGAACCAGAATCTGAAGGAGCCCTTGAAGATGAAGAAGATAATTATAAATTAGAAGATCCAGATGATATTGATGAAGATTTAGAATTAAAAGATGAATTAGAAGAGCCAACCAAGGAATCACCAAGTAAGAGTTTAAAAGTGACAATAAGTAAACCAAAACCCGAAGTTACAAGAAAAGCACCAACAAGAGAAACCAGGAAAAGACAATTAACAATGTATGAAGAAGATGAACTGGAAGATTTTGAAGATGAAGAAGATGAAGAACAACAAATTAAACCTAAAAAGAAAAAAATTCCAAAACCAACCATACAACCAACTGATTTAGATGCAGATTTAATATTAACAGATGAAGAAGCTGAATATAATCCACATGCTAATCCTGATTTATCAAAAATGACTGAAAGACAACGAGCAAGATATTTAGAAGAAGAAGAAGAAAGGGATGAAGATGAGGATGAAGAAAAGAAAGAGAAGAAATTTATTGAATTAGATGATTCATTTAATAATTATAAAAAGGCAAAACCTAAAAAGAAAGAAACTGAAGAAGAAGCAGCACTTAGAAAAGCTGAAAATGCTCGTAAAAGATTAGATTATAAGAATAAAATGTTAGAAGAAGAGAAAAAAGATACTTTGAATAAACTTTTGAAAAGAAGAGCTGCTAAAACAAGAGAAGTAAATCCAAAAGATGGTACTAATGAAAATGATTTCGGTACAAAAATTGCTGAAAAACCAAGAAGACCTACCACAGATCATCTTGCAATGTTTAGATGGGTAAGCAATACTACTAACTTGAAAGGAAATTCAATCTTAGCAATTGCTAGTACTGTTCCTAATGCTACTAAAGTGGAAGAGTAGAATGCTACTAAAGTTGAAGAGTAGAATGCTACTAAAATGGCTTGTGGTGCATGGGTTTTCTAGCCGCTTAAAACAAACCAAAACCAAAAAAAAAAAAATACTTCAACCGCTAATGAGATTCAATGAGATCCTTTTTTTTCTTTTCTTTTTTTTTCTTTCATATTATTTTTTTCTTTTGTTCTTTCTGATAATAGAAAAGCCCCCTGACTGCTCCTACCCCTTGATTGAAGTAGTGGAAATAAAAAAAAAAATAGAAATATATGAAGAATAAGTAAAGGCAGCATTTGTAAAACTAATATCATTAGCCACTTGGCTATAGTATTTAAGGACATTGAACCCTACACTTTGGGCTACTATTAATAATAATTGCATATGTAGTAACATTTACATCATTATTGTTGATAATGCAAGGTTTGAGACATGCTATTTTAGTCAATAAAAAAAATTTTTTTTTTTTGTTCTTGTTTTAGTTTAGAGCTTAACATTGTCTTAACGTGAGTTTACGGTAGATTTGAATTAGCCATGATTCAAATTTGAATAGGTTAGATTGAAAATGTATAGAGTATGTAAATGGTTAAACAAAAAGCATATTTGAAAAATTTAGATAGTACAAAAAGTTTGTGCTTTGTTTCTTGTTTTGTTTATCTTTTGCTAGTTGTTATTGCAAGTAGCGGAAAAGCATTGACTCGTTTTTTTGGTTTAAACGTAGATTTCCAAATACTTTAATCGTTTATTCTTCTTTTGGTACAATTCAAGCCTTAGCTTTTAGCCTTTTTGTTTGTTTGTTATAAGGATATATAAGTATTGTGATTCAAAACCCTTTTGTGAGACACGACTTGACAAAATAAAGTGATGTTCATTCATTTTGTCCCTTAAAACACAAACCATTTCTATTTAAGCATTAACTCAACATCGACCCTTTCTTTTAGTCTGGTATTTGGAAGAAAACGAACAAAAAACAAAAGAGATACACAAAAAATCAGGGAAACAAACAAAAAAAAAAAAAAAAAAATCAGTTGGATTAAAAAATTTTAAACTCAACCTAGAGCATACTCTTTTTCATAGTTGGATAGAGTTAACTTGTTGTCTGTCTTTCCAACTAGTGTCTTTTTTTGGTTCTTTTTAGTTTTTTTTTTTTTTTTTGGTTTAGCTTTTACTGTTTTTCTTTGGTTTCCGTTTGTTTGTACGGTTTGACGTTGATTTTGACTTTGACTCTTTTTTTTTTTTGTTCTCTTTTCCTTGTTTGAGTTAGAATATTGAAAGTGTCTTGTTTTCAATTGGTTTTTCATTCGTTTTGATAGTTTAATCTCCATTATTTTTTTGTCCATGATATAACTACAGAATGAATGGTAATATTGTGAACTTAAATATTGGTACTAATGGTATACCCTCGAATCAGCCTCATCAAATGATGCAAAATTTTAATAATACTACAATAACACATCCAAATAATGCTAATATGATATCAGATTCAATGATGAATCAAGTACCACCCAATAATTCAATGTTTAATAGAAGTATGAGTGATACTAGTAATGGTGCAACTAATAATTTTAGTACTAATGTAAATAATTCTAACAATCTTCATTTCGCACAACAACAAATTCACCCTCAACAACAAGTTCCTCAAGTTTTCCAGCATCATCAGCAACAACCACAACAACAAAATCTACAACAGCAGCAACTACAACAACCACAACAACAACCTCTACAACATCCACAACATCCACAACAAAGTCTACAACATCAACAGCTGCACCCAATACCTCAGCAACAACATAGAGCATCCATCAATGGCCTTAATGGTATACATGCTCAAGTAATCCCCCAATCACAATCTCAATCAACTTCTATGATTCCTCAACAACAAACTCCAAATAGACAACAACAAATTCAAAGACCCGGTTTTCAAAGATCAACTACTTCAATTCAAAAAATTCCTCTTCAAACTCCTCAACAACAATCTTTTAATATGTCTGCACCTTTCCCTAATTCTCAATCTTCTGCAACTAATTCAAATGATCATACTCCTCAAATATCTCATCAACCTCAACCTCAACCTCAATCTCAACCTCATTTCATACAACTTCAACATGCAAATGCTGCTGCATCAAGAAATTCAATACTGGGACCTTCTACTGCTGTACCAAATAGTAATGGTGGTGGTCCAACCCCTATAATGTCTCATCTGCAACAACATACTCCTATATCTCAACCCCGTCCTGGCCCAATCCCAGTCTCACTTCCTCCTCATCAACAACCTCTGGGTCCAGTCACCGCACCTTCAGTCCCTGGTCAACAACCAATGCCTCCACAACAACAACCACAGCAGCAGCAACAACAGCAACAACAGCAACAACCACATCCACCACCTCCTGTGGCTGCTCCAGGTCAACAACCACCTCCAAATGGATCATTACCTAATAATATGTTAGCCTCTCAACCAAATCAAGATCCTCAAAGACAATTTCAAAATGAATTAAATACAAAAATTTTTAAGAAAAATTTAGGAAATGCCGCTGTTATGAGAATACTTGATTTAATCGATCAAGTTAGTAATGAAAGTTTTGAAAATTTATCAAATTTCGATTATTGGCAAAGAATTACTCAAATTTATTTTATTCCTACTTCGATTTTAAGATTTACAACTGCTCCATCCCCATCTTCACAACAACAACAGCAACAACAAAAAGATGATTCTTTCTTGGATCAATGTTTCGGTAATTCAAATATACCCCCTGGTGTATCAAGACAATTTGAATTAAGCTCTTCAACTGCTCCAAGATTTTTCTTGAGTTGTATCTTAGCTGCTAATGTATCAAAATTTAATATTTCATTACCCGGTTTAAAATTTCAAGTTATGAATAATGAATCAATATTTATTGCTTCAAAATCAATAATAACTTTCAATTATAAAGATGGTTCGACTGCTACAATAAATGGTTTGATTAAATTATTAATGAATAGAGAATTTAGAATTGAATGGATTGATATTCATTGTCTTTCTTATCAAGGTTCAATAAGTTTTGAAACTTTAGAAAATCATACTAAAAAACTCTCAAATAATAAAAATTTAAAACCTTCGGATCTATTCAATTCTTTATATGATTCAAGTGATTCAATAAAAAACCAATCCAATTCTGGTTTAAGTGAAAATTCAATGAAAGTTATGCAGATTGGTGATACAATGTCTCATTTGAGATCTTTAATGGCTTTTACAATGGTGAATAATATTAACTCTCCTCTTAAAGCAATGGACTTATTCATGACTCTTTGTAATAACCAAAGAAATGCTGCTCAACAATCTCAATCAAACAAAAACGTGAATTCACCTTCTCCAATAATAAATGATGATAAAAGTGGTATTAAAAAGAGAAAAATGAGCCAGTCAAGTCTATTGGAGAATAAAAGAAGAGGTTAGCCATACATCAGACATTACAAATTCAAACAAAACTTTAAAAAAAAAAAGCTTCAAAACAAAATTCTTTCTAAAATAAAAAAAAAGTCTTTCCTTTTTTCAATTCTCCTTCATTTGTATCGTTTAGTTAATCAATTTATCAGAAATATATTTTTCACAGAGTGAAACCTTTTTTTTTTTTTTTTTGTAGCAGAAGTAAGAAAAACACCAATGGATAACGCGTACACCGTGAATAATTTGGACTACCCATTCAACCATAAACTTTCCATAATGGGACTATGACTGATCATGATTCAAAGATTTTGAAAATACGGGATGGGAAACCACTATCTGAGATTATTCGTCCTTCTTCTTTGAAAGATTACATCGGTCAACTTCATCTTATAAATGATGATAATGGATCAATCAAAAATTTTATAAAATTAGGCTACTTGCCTTCTATGATTATATTTGGACCTCCAGGGGTTGGTAAAACTACAATAGCAAGAATTTTATCACAAGAAACACAATATGTCTTTGTTGAATTGTCAGCAACCGATTCGACAGTTCAAGATTTGAAAAATTTATCGGTTGAAATTTCTCTGGAGAATAAATTACGGGGTTCAAGACATGAAATGTTTCTAAGAGTGGTTATTTTCATTGATGAAATTCATCGACTAACTAAAACTCAACAAGATTTCTTACTACCTTTTATAGAGGACGGAAACTTTGTTTTCATTGGTGCAACCACCGTTGATCCTAAGAAACGAATTCGAAGAGCTATACTATCAAGATGTCAAATATTCGAATTATCCACTTTAAACCATCAGGAATTGATCCTTATCATAAAAAGAGCCATTTTGTTTGAAAATATAAGAAGAAAGTTGATACATGGTTTGAATTTCTTAAATTATAATGAAGATTCATTGTCGATTCTAATTAACTTTGCAAATGGTGATACAAGATCTGTTATCAACTTGATTGAATTGATAAGTAATCAATTCAATAGCGATAATTTCAAGATTAAAAATGGAGATCAACTCATCTCCCTTGATCTGGAGAACCTAAAATCACTGGTTGATAAACTTATAAAAGTCAAAAGTGGTTTACAAAATCCGTCTAATATCCCATTGTTTATACAATTATTTGATTCTATGAGAGGTAAACTACGAAATAAAGAAACTCAATTTGATCTAGTGAAAAGGCAACAGTTCAACAAACGCTTCAATCCAAATATTGTTTTTAAAAAGTCAATTCCTGGCTCCTTTATGGTTAAAATACGATCAAAGTACTTAAAATCTAAAATCCCTGATTCAGAAGTTGAGAGTGAACGTGAAGACGAGAATGACTTTATCAAACATTTTATCAATGTTAAAGATCCTAAAAAACGTGACTGGCAAAATCATATGGTCTATTCAGATGACAGTGATGTTGAAGCTGCCCCAATCTATTCAGATGATGAGAGCCAAGTTATCCAAACCAGTAAGGTTTCATTTTCAAAATTCAAATCGCTAAGTGCAATTCATTCCTTTTTGACTCTTTTGCAAAAGGGGGAAAGTCCCTTTTTTATATTAAAGCAGCTACTTCTATTCGTAGTCCTATTCGTTAACTCGGATCATTTCGAAATAAGGAAAGTGATATCAGTGTTAAAATCAATCAAAAATTCTAATGCTGATCCTACTAAAGTTATCAGTGATTTAATCACTAGGTTATCTTCCATGCCTCATTACAATTATTCAAAATCAAACTATCCTTTAACTAATATTAAAATTCTAAAAGAATTCCACACTCGAAGTCAAAAGTTTAACTACACAAGGGAGCTGCGCGAATCTGAAAATGATTGTGAAATTGTTTTCGACCCTTCCTTGGTAAAAAAGCTTTTATCTGACTTCGATATGGAGGAAGCCGAAGAACTTCGCAAAGAATCGGGTTCAAACTTAGAAGCTATTAATGTAGAAAGTATAGAAAACCTAGATAGTCTGTTTTGCTTGGGGATTGAAGGTGACTTTTGCTTTAGCCCAAATTTGGTCGACACCAATTTCGGCATTGAGAGTGTGGTGCCTGAAACCTTGTTAAGTGAATGAATATTCAATAATAAATGTTTCTGTGGAATTTTTGCGGCAATTTGTACAAATAAAATTTTAACAGCCATTATTTAAAATCTGTTAACAAGAGCTAAGCACAGCGATGAAACGAGAGTTGGTAAGATCCATATTAGAGTATATAGTGACGAATTTGCTAACTTATGTTAATTTTTCTTTTAATTTATTCGCAAATAGTCTTATCTTGAATATCATTATATTCTTCCACTTGAGAACATTTCTTACCCAATTTTCCAACTCTTTTGTTTTGGCTCTCAAAACGTTTATCGAGATTTTGGTATTGTTTAGCTTTACTCTCTTACAGTCTCTATACACCTTAACGGGAACCAGGGTATACAGGGGAGAGGAGTTCAACAAAAATGGAAACTTGAGTATACAAATTCTTCATGATCAATTTTGGAAAGACGAATACGTCACCTATGCAAAAGTTAAGAATCCAACTTCAATTTATACCAACTTTGCGCCAATTTCATCTTTCCTAGAGTTAACGAAACCATCTTCAAAAGCTTCACTTGCCAAAATTCCTACGCCAACAACAAGTATGGTCGATAACGAATATACAATAGATGAAAATGATACCCAAAGCCCCCCTGAAAGAGTAGATTGCTCTAATGATTCCAAAGCTATCTCCTCTGAGGGTAGTGTAGCTCCTTCAGAACAGTACTTCTTACCAAAACAGAAAGTATTTAGAAGAAATTCCTTACAATTGCCTATAGGTAAGCCCTCACGTAGGGTAGGGACCGAAAGTGACGACAATGTATCCATAAGCAGCTTGAGGCGACACAAGCTTAGATGGAGATCATTACATCCTGCTTGAAATTTTAACAATGCTGCTAGTCTACTTGAGCACTATTCCCAATTGAATCTAGAATTATGATATTGAATTTACTTCCAATTTTACTCCCCTTGGCTAAACTTTTAAAGTCATATATATCAGATCCTTACTTGAGAAATATTCACTAATAAGCTTGATAAGTTTTAGCACACACATACTCCTTACTTTCTTTCCTCATACAGCTAAGCAAATATATTAAATTTCCTTTATCTAATCTTCAAACATTATCTCTTCATCTTACTCTCCTCGAAAGAAATTGGTGCATAATTGCGAAATAAACATTGACGCATATTCTATTGTTTTAACAATCAGTAATGAAATTAATCTAATTAGCATTTACAAATTAGGCGAGTACGTAAGTATCCGACCTTATGTCAGACGTAATTATACAGAAAACCATTAGCCGTATTGTTCCAGTTGCAGGACACAGAATTGTTCATAATAAAAACGGCCCATTACCCTCTTGCGTCTTAGCAACTGGTGAAGATCAATTTAAAGGGTTCTACTTTCAAGTGGTACGTATTACTGTCTGGTCCGGACATTTCCAGCTGTCAAATTTTATGAAAGTACTTGCAGAATTGAGAGTCCCCTAAAACTCTTACGAGAAGGTATACTATAGAAATTGATATATATATATATATATACATGTATATATGTATATGTATGTAATCAAATAAGAAAGTAGAGAGAGTTAAGTAATAAACTTGTTTCTAAAACAAAAAAAAAAACAACGTAAATAAGTTAAATACTGATATGCAAAAATGATTTGATTGTATATAATTCAATCTAAATATAATACTACTTGTCAATTAACTTTTTTGATCAGTCAATCAGGTTTTATGCACGGTGGAATTATAAATTGTAAATAAAGCTAGAAGAAGGAAAGTATGGAATGGAAATTAATGAATTTTAAAGAGAAAATGAAAAATTAATTAGTTATCTAAAGGTACTTCATTAGTTTCTGGTCCTGGTTGTTCATCATCATCGTTATCGTCATCATTACCATGATCACCGCCTAAGGCAGCAAACATGTTACTTCTAGATGCAGCGGAATCATTCCTTTTTGAATTATCCCTTGGTGAAGATACAGCAGATGGTGAGAAACTTGATTCTGGGGTTGGTCTATTAGATTGAGTTCTTGAAACTGATGTGAAGCCTTTTGCATCTTTTGAAGGTTGTCTATCCCTATTATTCTCTCTTCTGAGAACAGAGGTTTGAGCACCCCATGATGAAGCACCTCTAGTAGAGTTATTTCTTGATTCACCATAATAGTCTCTAGAAGCTGGACCACTATTGTTATTATTATTACCTCTATTTCTTCTCTTTCTTTCAGCAGCTGCTTTTTCTTCTTCAAGCTTTTTGATTTCAGCTTCATTGTGAATTTCTTGAATAGTCTTTGGACCTGATTCAGCTTTTGCAGCTTTCCACTTAGCGGCTCTTAAATCTTGTAAGTCCATTAACATAAATTTAATTCTTGAAGAAAGTTTACAAGTGTCTAATATAGTTCTAATATTATCGAAAACCATATTTAATGCAGCTTTATTTCTTTCATTAGTCTCGAATTTAGGGCCAACGGTCTTAATTAATTGAGCCAAGTTTTCTAAACTTTCTTCAGATGGATCAATAACATTTTGGGATTGAGATCTTAAACAATGTAAAATAACTTGATCATTCAACATATTCAAGATATATAAGTGACCAATGAATTTAACTAAACCTAAACCTCTTCTTTTAGCAGCAGCCATAGCGTAATATTCATCAGACATCATTTCCGGTTCTAATGGAGAGCCATCTTCATTGGTTGGTAATTTATCAACCCAACCTTTTTCATATTCAACTTGACAAGTAGCAAGTAAAAGTCTTCTTGCTAAGGCACCACCTTGAGCTGGTGATCCATCTTTTAAAACAGTATTTACATCTTTAATTTCATTTGCAATAGTAGTACACATTTTAGCACATAATTGAGCATACATTGATGACCAATAAGGTTCATCACAAGCTTTAGCGAAAGTAAGAGAAATGATTTGTTTGACAGTCTTGGCATCATCCTCCCATTTGGATTGATTGGTTAATTTTAAGATATCATCAGTAATTGGTTCGAACATTTCCAAAGTTAATTTATTTAATAAGGATTTAGTTTTCTTTTCAATTTCATCAGCTTCATAGATTTCTGATCCATCTGGGGCGAGTTTAACTTCAGTCTTCTTAGCTCTTGATTTTGGAACCCATCTATTAGTTGATTTTTCTAATGGTTTAACATCTTCAACAGGTTTAGGAGGTTCAGCATTATCATCACCTCTTTCACGAGTATTATCTCTTCCACCTCTCTTTGATTGACCTTTTCTGGAAGATCTGTCACGAGGACCATTGAGTGGGATACCACCTGGAGCTGAGCCACCTCTTCTTTTAGAACCACTTCTTGAACCTTGTCTACCATCACCAAATTGGCCATTTCTACCACCAGTCATTGGACCATTAAATCTACCTGGTAAACTAGAACCGAATTTATTTGGACCACCTCTCATAGATTGAGAACGGTCACCCATACCAGGACCCTTCTTGGTAGTGATACCCAAACCTTCTAATTTAGTTTTCCAAGCTTCGTCGACTGGGTAAGAAATGACTTCACCGAATTGAAGTAAGAATTGAGGATCATATCTATATTTTTTGTTACCCTTTTTCCATCTTGAACTAACAGCATCATATGGATAAGGATATTCAAAGTCGAAAGCATTTTCAACGGTACCAACTTTGTTTAATCTATTGAAGAATTCAGAGAGATCAAATTGTTTGACTTCAGCTGATTCATCCTTGACATCAGCATCTGAATCTTCGGTAGAAACTTTTGAGGTGTCTTCTTGGGAGGAAGGTTCTTTAACATCTTCTTCTTTGGTAGTTTCTTCTTTAGTGATATCTTCTGAGGTTTTTTCTTCTTTAACTGGTTCTTCTTTGGAAATTTCTTCCTTAGATTCTTCCTTGATTTCCTTAGTTTCTTCCTTTTCTTCTTTAGCTTCTACTTTAGGATCTTCCTTAACGATTGGAGCTGGTTCAGAAGCGGAGACAGCGGTTGGAGCAGGAACTGAGGCAGTATTAGTAGCAACTTCAGGAAGAGCAGGAGTTTTAGAAACTTCTTCATCCTTTGGTTTTTCTTCAACCTTCTTTTCATCAACTTTTTTCTCATCAACTGCAGGAGTTTTCGATTCAGTAGGAGCGGCAGCAGGGGTGGCAGCAGGAGCGGCAGCGGCAGCGGCAGCTTCAGCTTCTTTCTTTTGAGCTGCAGCAATTGCTTGAGCTCTTTCAAAAATTTTTCTTTTGAATTCTTCAGCAACTGTTTTTTGAGGACCATCATTTGAATCATTTGATTTAATGTTATCATTATTTGCCACAGGATTATTTTTAATTGGAGAAGCAACTGATTGAGCAGGGGAAGAAATTGGAGTATTTGAGGAACTATTTAATTTTTTCTTTTCTTCTAAATCAATACGTCTACCATCTTTATCGGTTATTTTAACTTTTGAAGCATTCAAATTAACGTTGGTAGGGTTTGGAGAGGATAATCCACTAGTAGCAGGGGAAGCTTGGGCTTGGGTTGGAGCATGAGCTACTGGGGAAGCTTGAGCATTAGCAGCATTTGCTATAGTATTAGCCGGACTACCAGGAATAACCAAGGCAGGAGTGGCGTTATTACTTGAAGTAGAACCAGGGGTACCGGTATTACTGGTAGCAGAAGAAGCCAAAGGACTATAACCAGCGGCTGCAGCGGCGGCGGCAGCGGCTGCAGCTGCTTGAGGAGGTATACCTTGTTGAGGATAACCAGCGGCGGCAGTCATTGGGATACCAGGAACCATTGCTTGAGGATATGAATAAGGATAATAACCATAAGGAGTAGCGTATAAATTAGCAGGGAAATTACCATAATTAGCATATTGATTATTATGATTCAATTTTGAATTATGATTATTATAATTTTTACGATTAGAACCATTATTTGAATTGGAATTTGAATTAGAATTATTATAATTTTGTCTGTTATAATTTTGTCTATTACCAGAGTTATTACCAGAATTTTGATTATTTTGATTATTATAATGTTTATTATAAGGTTTATGAGTATTATAATTGGAATTTGAATTATTATAATATCCTCCTTGATTATAATTGTTATTATGGTGATGATTATTGTGCATATGATATTGATGATGATTATTTTGATGATGGTAATGAGATTGTTGATTTGATTCATTCACACTAGCATCGGCGCTTGATCCAGAAGGAGATCCAGAAGTTGCTGAACCTGTAGTAGCTGCTGCTGCTGCTGGTGCAGTGGTAGCTGGTACAGATGAAGCTGCTGTACTTGCCGCTGGAGATGCAGCAGTTGCTTGACCTTGAGAAGAGGTCTTATTAGTATTATTTGGCATGATTAACAATCAAAAAAACAAAAAAACTTTATTAATTAAAAAAAGCTTCTCTTACTTTATAACGATTATAGTATAATACAATTCAACGAATATATATTACTAGTTTTCTTCTTCTTCTTCTTCTTCTACTTCTTCTTCTTTCACTTGTAATGGAATTGATCACACGAGAGAAAAGACGATTGGGACAAGATTGAATATGGATGGAGATGAATTGCAAACCTTGATAAGATGGGAATGAAGTATCCTTCTCTTTCTATTCTTGTTCAGTTGGGTTTGGTTTGGTTTGATTTTGAAAACCTCTTTTGGATGTTTTCTCGTTCTTCTTTCGATCTAGGGATTTGGAAAAAAGGGGATATGCAAGATATATATAGTATCTAGAGTATCCCAATTCTTCTACTATTAATGACTACTAGGTATTAATAATAGGGATGGTTGTTTGAAAAGACCAAAACTTAAAGGAAAAAGGAAGAGCAAAAAACCAAAAAAAAAAAAAAGAAAATTTATCAGAAAACCTCTTTCCAAGTAAGAAAAAATCAAAAATCACTAACAAATCACTAACAAATTAAAAAAAAAAATTTTTTTTTGAGGAAAAATTTTCATTTTTTCATTTTTTTTTTTTTTTTTTGATTTTTTTTTGATTTTTGCCTGCTTGTGGAATTGGGTCTTTTTTTTTCTTTTTTCGGTCCAATTCAATTTCTGTTAGGCAATTGAAATAAGACTTATACAATTGAGTATATGAATATATGAGTATATGACCATATGAGTATATGACCATATGACTATATGAATATGAGTATATGAGAGTATATGAATAAAAGAGTATATGACAATACAAATATGTAGTGCATACGAATAATTAAGTCTTACAATAATGGATACTACCAAAGCAAAGCAGAGCAAATTGTATTACGATTTTCTGAATACTAAACCATATACACAAAGTATAAAAACTATAAGTACAAAAGCATATATGATTAATTGATCTTTGAAAGATTCGATTTGATAACAAGATATTAGAATATTTATATCTTCTAAGTATAAATTATCATATTTAGATAAAGATTCAGGAATTTCACATAATTTTTCATCTTTTGTTAAGCAAAAATCTTTAGTACATGATGCGCAGTTATCAATTGGTTCAATTAACTTATTACCATTACATTGGCATTTGCAATACTGTTGATGAGCACTAATGCCCAATATAATTGTTGATATGAAAAGAATCACCGAGATTTTCATGATGTTATGCTGTATCTGGTGTATGTCTAATGGTACTATATAACCGGTACTATATATCTGGTACTGTCTAATAGTATTGTCTAATGGTTGTACTGAAAATGATAGTGTATTCGTGATCTTTATTCTCGTATACTCTCTTAAACCGTTATGTACTATATGGTACTGTGGGTTATCTGTAATGGTGTATCTGGTACTGTAATGGTGTATCTGGTACTGTAATGGTGTATCTGGTACTGTAATGGTGTATCTGATACTGTAATAGTATATGCTTTTATCAGTAGTGACTTGCTTTTTTTATGTGGTCGTGCGATATTGCCAGTCTTTTTTTTTCTTTGATTGAGATTTCTCAAAACGAAGGCAAATAAAGCTGACTGAGCGGTTAATAGCAAATGATTAGACTATAGAATAGATTTAATCAATTAAGTTAAATATGACCACTGCTACTATTGATAGACAATATGTTCATGAAGGTGGAATCAAACCATACTTTGAACAACAAATTCAAGATGTTGAAATTAAGATTCAATCAACTACTCAAAATTTACGCCGTTTAGAGGCTCAACGTAATAAATTAAATTCAAAAGTAAGACAATTAAAAGATGAATTACGTTTATTACAAGAACCAGGTTCATATGTTGGTGAAGTTGTTAAAGTAATGGGATTAAAGAAAGTATTGGTGAAAATTCATCCAGAAGGTAAATATATTGTTAATATTTCAAAAGATATTGATGTTAAAAAATTAACTCCATCTTTAAGAGTTTGTCTTAAAGCAGATTCTTATGATTTACATAAAATATTACCAAATAAAGTAGATCCTTTGGTTTCTTTAATGATGGTTGAAAAAGTTCCTGATTCAACTTATGATATGGTTGGTGGTTTAGATAAACAAATTAAAGAAATTAAAGAAGTTATTGAATTACCAGTTAAACATCCAGAACTTTTTGAAAGTTTGGGTATAGCTCAACCAAAAGGGGTTATTTTATATGGTCCTCCTGGTACCGGTAAAACTTTATTGGCTCGTTCAGTAGCTCATCATACAGAATGTAAATTTATTAGAGTTTCTGGTTCTGAATTGGTTCAAAAATATATCGGTGAAGGTTCAAGAATGGTTCGTGAATTATTCATTATGGCTCGTGAACATGCTCCTTCTATCATCTTTATGGATGAAATTGATTCAATTGGTTCTTCCCGTGTTGAAGGTTCTTCTGGTGGTGATTCTGAAGTTCAAAGAACTATGTTGGAATTATTAAATCAATTAGATGGTTTCGAAAGTTCAAAAGATATTAAAATTATTATGGCTACAAATAGATTGGATATTTTAGATCCTGCCTTATTAAGACCTGGTAGAATTGATCGTAAAATTGAATTCCCAGCCCCAACTGTTACAGCTAGAACTGATATCTTAAAAATTCATTCAAGATCAATGAATTTAACTAGAGGTATCAATTTACGTAAAATTGCTGAAAAAATGAATGGTTGCTCAGGTGCTGACGTTAAAGGGGTTTGTACTGAAGCTGGTATGTACGCCTTAAGAGAACGTAGAATTCATGTCACTCAAGAAGATTTCGAATTGGCTGTTGCAAAAGTTATGTCTAAAAATGATGAAGGTGCCGTATCGTTGGCTAAATTATTTAAATAAGCTATTCATTTTCAATCTTCTTCTACTTCATCTTCATCTTCGTCTTCTTCTCCCTCCATTATCCTTTGTAAATTAGTACCCTTTTCCTCATTCAAGTCCTCATCTACATTTCTGTATAATCAAAAGTGTATCATTTTACTTTAAATTGTAGTTTGGCGTACGTATACATTTCTTTTGGTAGCCCGTTGTACTTTTTTTTTTTTTTTTGGTGGCCTACGGTTTTCCATGTTTTTCCTGCAAATTCTATCACTGAAAAACAACACGAAAGCAACAAGATCTATAAGAAGCTCAAATTTTTGTATTACTATTTTCTGCTCATATTATACATACTATAGAAACCATCAGCATACCTAATGAGGCCAAGAGTTCTACTAATTCCTTTGGTACTTTTATCAAATCTACTGCCAGTGATAGGGTCCAGTTCAAATGATGTAATTAGCAGAATTCAATCGGTTCATTCAAAATTTCAGCAGGAGGGTCCTACAATAGATGTTTTGGATCATATAGATACTTTGGTCAAAGATTTAAATGATGATGATCATAATACTTATAAAGATCAACTTTCCCAAATTTATTTCAAAAAAAGTTTAATTGAAATAAGTTTGAATAAATTGAATTCTGCAATTGATGATTTGATAAAAGTTCTTGAAATTGATCCACTGATGAAACCAGCTCAAAATAAATTGATTGATTTATTAGTAGAACAAGCCAATTTTGAATTAATTCAAAAATATTTGGACTTAAAAGATTCAAATCATCAAAAAATTGATCAAGAAATTAAAAATTGGAAAAAATCTTTAGTTAGAGTTGAAACTTTAGTAAATTCGAAAAAGTTAAAAGAAAAAGAAATTGAAGAATGTCTAAATACTCTTGATGATATATTGATTCCATTTACTCCATCAAACCCATTACTTTATCAATATCGTATTTCTTGTTTGAAAAAATCAACTGAACTGCCCGATTTTAAACCATTAATAAAGTCATTGGATAAATTGATCAAGTTACAACCAATGAAAGATTTAGATAACTATAGTGATATTTCACAATTATTACTATTCACTCAAACTAATTTTGGTCAAAGTTGGCATTTTGTGAAGAATTGTTTAAGAATTAATAATGATTTTAAAAAATGTGGTTCATTATCTAAAATGTTTGTGAAATTTCAAAATTTTTTGAAAATTTTAGAAGAATACTCAATATGGCAAGGACATGTTTACTTGGTTAATGATGAAAATTCAAATAAAATTGAAGATATTGATATTGATTGGGATTTTGTTAATAAATTTTTATTTGAAACTAAATTACAAGCATCAAAATTGGAAATGAAAAGTTTACCCCGTAAAGTTAAAACAAATTATGACTACCTCTTGAATAAGGCAAATGAATTCTCTAAAGAGTTTTCTATTGATATTTCAAAATTAAGTTTCATCGAAGATTTGAATAGATTGGCATGTGAATCCTTTGTTCAATTGAAAAATTATAAGGAATCCAATCAATTTTGTAAGACCAATGTTAATGATAATATTGAAGATAATCCATTTTTCCCAAAGCATGTTCCAAAAATCGATAAATTATTGAAAGAGAAGAATTATCAAGAAGCTGCAAATTTATTATCTAAATTTAATAAAAATGTAAAAGGTACCCAATTATTTGGCGATCGTCTGAAAATTATAGAGTCTTATGAAAGAAAGCGTCAACAGCAACAACAATTCCGTCAGCAGCAACAACAGCAGCAACGTCAACGTCAATATCAACAACAACAACAAAGACAACAACAGAAAGTGAAACCTGCAAATGATTACTACAAAATCCTCGATATTTCAAGAGATGCTGATGAAAAAACAATTAAAAAGGCTCATCGTACTCAAACTTTAAAATTCCATCCAGATAAATATAAAGGAAATGATTTGACTCCTGAACAAATTGAAAATAAAATGCAAGAAATTAATAAAGCCTACGAAGTTTTATCAAA
This sequence comes from Hyphopichia khmerensis, assembly GCA_030569195.1. Classification (NCBI taxonomy): domain Eukaryota; kingdom Fungi; phylum Ascomycota; class Pichiomycetes; order Serinales; family Debaryomycetaceae; genus Hyphopichia; species Hyphopichia khmerensis. The sequence continues at coordinate 17,895 of JAJMKE010000040.1, read as the reverse complement.
TAAAGAATTGAGAGAACGTTATGACCAAGGCGATGATCCAAACGATCCAATGGGTGGCCAGAGACAACAACAACAATACCACAACCCATTCGGTGGTGGTGGTGGAGGTGGTTTCCAGTTCAATAATGATTTTATGAGACAGTTTATGAGACAAGGTAATGGTAGAAGTTTCAATTTTGGAGGATTTGGTGGCCAGGGCCAAGGTCAAAAATTTTCAAATAGAAAGAAGAAATCATCCTAAGCATAGACGAGCGTTAGATTAGATAAATCTGTATATATAGTATCAATACATTATCAATAAAAAAATATCAGTTATATTTTTAAAGTAAGATCTCTTCATTTCATTTCTTTTTTGTCTTTAATGGTCTGCTGGACCAGCTCTCGAAACGGCGTGGCACCAGAAAATTGTAATTCGCATATCAACAGACAACTGAATTTCGCGATATAAAAAGAAGTTAATCCCCGAGTTTCATAGAGTGAGTCACTCTTTGCTTTTCCTTCTTCTTCTTTTATTAAGACTTCAACGATATTTATAATGAAGATTGCATTATTGAATATCGCTAGCTGCTTGGTTGCAGTCAATGCCATTCCATTATCCATTGGTGGATTACAACAATCCATCTTAAATTTGAATTTACCATCTTTTGGAAATCTCAAAGATTCAATTCCTTTAAATTTACCAGAATTCTTAAATGATTATTCAAAAGAATATTCAAGCAATGAGGAAGAATTGATGGATATTGAGACTTTCAATGAATTACCAGAAATTGATACTGAAAAGTTGCAAGCTTTAATCAATGCGGAAGATTTGAAACAACGTGCAGAAGCATTGTATAATATTTCACTTAATTCAGTACTGGAATATGGTAATCCTACTCGAGTAATTGGATCTCCTGGTCATTGGGGTACTATTGGTTATATTCTTCATGAAATTGGGAAATTGCGTGGGTACTATAAGATTAAAACTCAAAGATTTAATGCCATTGATGGTAAAGTAAATTCATATTCCTTATTAATTGATGGGGTTCAACCAAAATCCTTGGAAGCTTTTTCAATGACACCTGCTACTCCAGATTTAAGTGTTGTTCATGGTGATTTAGTCCTTGTTGATCATTTTGGTTGTTCATTACTGGATTTCCCAGCAAATTTGACTCAGAATAATATTGTATTAATTAAAAGAGGTGAATGTCCATTTGGTGATAAATCAAACAATGCCGGTTTGAAAGGGGCAAAAGGTGCTGTCATTTATGATTCAAATGGTTCATTGTCTGGTACCTTGGGAACTCCACAAGGTAATGAAGTTCCAACTTTGGGAGTTTCAGAAAAAGATGTTCAAACTTATATTGATAAATTAATTGAAGATCCAAGTTATAAATTTGAAACTTCATTATTTGTTGATGCTTACGTTAGAAATATAAGTACTTTAAATGTTATTGCAGAAACTACTCATGGGGATCACGATAATGTTATTTCATTGGGTGCTCATTCTGATTCCGTTGCAGCCGGACCTGGTATCAATGATGATGGTAGTGGTAGTATTTCACTTTTATCAGTTGCAAAACAATTAACTAATTTCAAAGTTAATAATGCAGTTAGATTTGCTTGGTGGAGTGCTGAAGAAGAAGGTTTATTAGGTTCAACTGCTTATGCTGAATCTTTAAATGAAGAAGAAAATTCTAAATTAAGATTATTCATGGATTATGATATGATGGCTTCTCCAAATTATGAATATCAAGTTTATGATGCTAATAATGAAGATCATCCAAATGGTTCTGGTGATTTAAAACAATTATACATTGATTGGTATCTCGAACATGGTTTGAACTATACTTTGGTTCCTTTCGATGGTAGATCCGATTACGTTGGATTTATCGACGTAGGTATTCCAGCTGGTGGTATCGCTACTGGTGCAGAAGGTGTTAAAACCAAAGAAGGTGTTGATAGATTCGGTGGTAAGGCTGGTCAATGGTTCGATCCTTGTTATCATCAATTATGTGATGACTTGAGTAATCCTGATTACGAAGCCTGGGTCATTAATACAAAATTGATCTCTCATTCCATCGCTGTTTATGCTAAATCTTTCGAAGGTTTCCCAGAAAGATCAGCCTCTCCAGCAAAAGTCGAATCTAAATCCACTGAACCATTATTCAACTTACGTGGTTCTAAATTCATCTACTAGACTTCTCTATAAAAGTTATATAAAACCTCTTAGACATATATATATATATATATATGAATATAAATCGAATGTCGTATTCATTTTATAGTAATTGAAAATTGAAAAAATTGAAAATTCAGTATATCATCCCCCAAAATCCATCATGTTACAGTGGAGGCTTCGCTCCATCCGTGGGGGGTATGAGGATATGATAGAGAGAGAACTGCTGGGGTGGAGGAACCCTTTATGCAAAAATTAAAGTTTGTAATCCTCCTCTTAAAAGGACTCGAACCTATTTCAGCTTACTAAGTAAGAAGCAGCCTTATCACCTTTCAAACACCAAAGCCTGGTATAAAATTATGTGGCATCGTCGGAGTAAAATAGAGTTCGTTCCGGTTTGAAATACGAACAGACGGAAAAATAACAAAAATAGACTTGAGTCCTTTCAAGTCCACACAGAAAAAGAAAAAGAAAAGAGAACAAAAAAAAAAAAAAAAAAATTTGAGTCAATATGCGAAATTCTTATCAGAAAGGAGTATAAAAACACGGAGCATTGTCCTTCATTTCCTATAAGCGATTTTTCAATCTTGTCAATTCCTTTAGTTTCCTAATACGAATTGACTCTTGACAAACTTGATTGACTCTTCAAAGGGATACTTGTTTTTGTTCTTTGTTTTTTGTTGACTCCGATCTTATCATCTGAACGTTGAAGATTGATTTGATCTTGACTTTCAGTATAAATATATACTTGCAAGTCCCGAAAAAGGTATAAACTTATGCAACAAACACAATTATCAAGATTTTTTCATATTACCAATCATATTATTCAAAGGGTAAGAAATCCAAGTACGATCAAGACCTCAAATTTAAATAGAAATATGACTACTTCCACAACCAGACCAAAAGTATTACAACTTGGTGAAGTATTCTTTGCCCAAAAGAAATGGGAAGAACTTGGTAAGAGTGCTGAAATAGTTGAATGTACTTCAAAGAATCGTCAAGAATTTTTTGAAGATTTGAAGACTAAATATAGTGATATTACTAATATTGCTCGTACATTTGCAAGTATTGAACAAACTGGTAGATTTGATGCGGAATTAGCTAAACTTTTACCAGATACTGTTAAATCAATTAGTCATTGTGGTGCTGGCTACGATCAAATAGATGTTGATCCATTCACTGAAAGAGGTATTCAAATTTCAAATGTTACTGAACCAGTAGAAGGTCCAACTGCTCTTAGTGCTGTTTATTTATGTTTAGCAGCAATGAGAAATTTCCAAGAAGGTCATGATAATTTGGTTAAAGGTGAATGGCCATCTAAGGGTAAAGCTGCTGGTGCTAAGTTGGGTCATGAACCTGAAGGTAAAACCGTTGGTATTTTAGGTATGGGTGGTATTGGTAGAGCCATTAAACAACGTTTATTAGGTTTTGGTTTTGAAAGATATATTTATCATAATCGTTCTAAATTATCTAATGAATTGGCTGCAGGTTCTGAATATGTATCATATGATGAACTTTTAGCACAATCTGATATTTTATTTATTAGTGTTCCTTTAAATAAAAATACTCATCATTTAATTAATGCCGAAGCTTTTGCAAAAATGAAAGAAGGTGTTGTTCTTATTAATACTGCAAGAGGTCCAGTTATTGATGAAAAGCAATTGTATAAAGAATTGGTCAGTGGTAAAGTTGGTTCATTTGGTTCAGATGTCTTTGAATTCGAACCTCAAGTTCCTAAAGAATTGGCTGAATTACCAAATGTTATTAGTTTACCTCATATGGGTACTCACTCTTCTGAAGCCATTAGAAACTTGGAAGAATGGGTTGTTGAAAACATTTTGAGTTATATCTCAACTGGTAAAGTCAAAACAATCGTTCCTGAACAAGCTAAAGTGGAATTCAATTAGTTTCTTACTTCGTATTTATTTTATATTTTGCGTCTTTTTGAAATATATACTTAATATCACTTTTTGTTTTGCATTGTATAATCTTGAGCACTTATTAGAGAATGGTTGCACGTTTTTGTCAACTAAATAGCCTCGTTATTATATAAAAAAAAGTAGATTCTTATCTGATGATAGACATCTAAGGCTCAATATTTCTAAGAAATAAACTAGTAACTATTTTGTAGAATCATAACTAGTTGCAAGCTTATCAATAAAATAATCAAGACTTAACGGCATCTACGGGAGCAACATACATAAGAATATAATTCGTCAATGCCTCAAAAATCTGACTACTAAATCTCACTACAATCATCTTCTGTAGTTATTCTTGGTGAAGCTCAATTGACTTGAAGATGAAGTAAAGTTTTTGCAACCGGTTATAGAGGTGACTTGCTCTTTTGCGAAAAAAAAAAATGGTCTGTTTTTCGAATGCCGGTTTAATTCAGACTGACTATAGTATCATCTTTATTATTTCAAACTATTAGTACTTGAAATGCCGTGATTGTAAAGCAACTTTGTAGAGGTAACGCAACACTGCAAGAAATTGGAGGGATATTTGTTCTTACATTTAATAGGAGCCTTCCAGGTTTGATCTCCCTAACCAAAAAGAGCATAAAACTTAACTACGTGAATTGCGGCCACTTCAACCTAGCTGAAGTGATAACTCACGTTGACTTTTAATTTCAAGCTTTATTTGAAGAATCTTATTCTCATCTCTATTTTCTGTTTGTTTTTGTGTTTTTTTTTTCAAACATTTTTTTTTTTTTTAACTAACAAGAATATATATTTAATGTCTATAGATTAATATATACCTAAGAGAATGAGGAAACAGACTAAGAAGACTGAAAAAACCTCAAGATTGAAGAAATTGGATAATATGATAATTCCTAGGGAATTAGAGAGTTGTTGTGTTTATATTATAGATTGAGAGCGTGAATGTAATAAGATACCAATTTTTTTGCAGCCTGATGACGCAAACAAGAATATACTTTTAATAGCTAAAGGACAACAGAATCTTAAAAGTGTACTAAAAACACTAAAGCTAAAAAGATCAAGAAATTTAAATGCTTAGTATCCTGCTGTCCAGGGTACAAGTGAGTTTTAGATTAAGTGAAAAGCTTAAAGAACAAATTTAAAAAAAAAAGAGTACTTAATATCATTCTGAGATTTCTGAAACTAATCTTACTTTGCAATTTCACCCAGAAGAACTTATAAGTGGTATTTAAAGACGCTATTTACAACTTTTGTCCAAAATGTGCTTTTAGAAAATTATTATAAAATGTGTTCGAAGATATTTGAAAATTTTTCATTTTTTGGGAAATCATGCTCTTTGGCATGGTGGTGATTACAGGCTCTTTGAGCCCTGGTCGTCAAAGGTCCCTTAGTGTAGCGGCTATCACGTCTGATTCACCCTCAGAAGGTCTCGAGTTCGATCCTCGAAGGGATCATTGATTTTTTTTTGAACTATCCTTATCATATTCATGTATTATAATATTTATCTACATTATTCTTCCTTATTTATTTTGTTCTGTATCTTACCATTTTTCATGCTGCTTGTTTTTTTCTCTTTTTGATTTTTTTTCAGTACAATTTTTTTCGCAATAAAAATGAAATAGTACATTAAGTTATATATGCATTCGTAAAATATGTAAATTATGTGAAGTACGTAAAGAAGTTAATCATCATCTTCTTCACTGGTAATCTCCTCGTCACTGTCCTCGGAATCATCGTCGCTATCTAAATCTTCATCGTCATCGTCATCGTCATCACCCTTGTTACTACCAACACCACTATCATCATCTTCGTCATCATCTTCATTTGGGTTAACATCAGACCATTCAACATAATTTTGATTGACAATTTTTTTGCAAAGGGGTAAAACAATAGGATCGAATGGGAAGTAGGCTTCCAAATCTAAAAATTCTTGTTTCAGTTTGAAATTACCAATGGACAGAGGCATTGATGAGTTACTTTGAATCATTGTTTCTCTTTTATTATGCTCAATGATTGAATAACAATAACAAACATTTAATTTAGTTGCAATTTTTGCAAATATATAAACAACAGTTTCATCACAAAATTTTAAAGGGTTAAATTTTGCCAATATGACTCTTTGGAAAAATTTATCCAAGTCACATTCCCATTCTGAATCATTTGAAGATTCTAACTGTTGATCATCGGATCCTTGTACCTTATATAATAATTTATATCTGAAGCAGAAGATATATAATAATGCTTGAAATGCAGCGTAAAATAATTTAAATCTTTCCATACCACCAGTTGACTTATTCCTATTTGTGTCGAGCTCGTATACTTCTGCTTCTCTTTCTATGACGTACTTGTTTAACCATCCAATAAGGTAACTAACAATGAATACAACTTGATGTCTTGAAAGATTCTTAGCTCTAGCTATATACGACGATAAATATTGCATTGCTTTTAATCTTTTTTCTAAAATTTCATTTGGGTTGAATGCAATATCAATAAGTAGTACTAAAAATGAGTCTGCTAATTCTGGTTGGTATTGTGAAATATGAAATAATGTAAATTGAATTGATTTTGTAAAATGAGTAGGTAAAATATGCGATTTAAATAATGAGGTTATGGTATTGAATAAGGTTACACCATTACCGTTATTGAGTTCCTCAGTAGTGAAAGAATTTTGAGTATTAGTCAATAAAAGATTGATTACAGAATCTAATTTAAGGACAAGGCTTTTAATATTTGCAGTTGAGGTGGTTTGATCCATTAAATACTCCACTTCACCTTCTATAACGTCATCCTCATCTTCAACATTTTTCTTTTTGTCTTCAACATCTACTTGATCTTCTTCATCTTCTTCGTCGTTACCATTTATTAGTTCTTCGATTTCATCATCATCCAAATCATCTAGTTCGTTTTGAAGTTCAACATCCAATTTTATACAACATTCAATAATCATCTGCCATATGTTAAACTGCAATTCTGGACAGTAACCAATCATTTTCATGACGTTTCCCACATATTGGGATAATTCAGTAGAATTTGTTGACAAATGGTGGGGGAAATTTTTATGAATAATAGTAGGAAATGAATTGACGCAGGTTGGGATGAATCTTCTTAATTTATCAAGAACTTTATGGTGTGGGAGAATTGCTTCATCAACTTTTAAATCTATGAATTCTCCAATTATCTTGTTTGTTACTTCAAATAAATATTTTGGAAGTGAAGAGACTAAAACCGATAAGAATTGTGCGTATAATTCAACAAACGTTAAATACTCTTCATCATTATTCTTTCTGACCAGAAGCCAGTCATAACGTAATATGGAGGTGACAAGACTTGAACAGTAATGATTATCTAATCTTGAAATATTTGAAATGAGTATTTTCAAAACCGTTATAAAACTTGATAAAGGAATGGCTTCGTGATGACTCAAAGGTAAATTGATCTTTGACGTTAGGGTATTGATTTGTATTGGGTCATTCTTATCCAATGATTCAAAAGCTGATTTGACGTAAGCTGAATACATCTTCTCAGAAAACACTGAGTTAACTTCATTATCTTTCTTACTCTTCTTGGATTCAGAAGCATTAGTACCAGTTCCTGTACTATTTCCAGTATCAGCTGTACTATTAACATCTGAGAATAGTCTTTTTCTCATTATAGGGTCATGAACAGCCGACATTCTCAAGCTTCGATACTATATTCTTGACAAATAACAAAAAAGAATATGAGTTAATTGAAATGATGTTTTATCTGTAAGGAAAATTTTTTTTTTCTGTATCCCTCTTCCCATCTTGGATTTTTTTTTTTTTTTTTTTTTTTTTTTTTTTTTTTTTTTTTTTTTTTTTTTTTTTTTTTTTTTTTTTTTTTTTTTTTTTTTTAGTAGGCCTCTTCTCTTTTTTCTTTTGGTGCATAAGATTTGAAAATGTCGTATTTTTCAGCCAGGACCACAGTTTTTGTCGTTCTCCAATACCTTTCAATCCTTTTTTTCTTTCTGATAAGAACGTCAGTATCATTATACACTATAATTGGGGGGTTAGAATCTCTTTCAAAATGGTAGAAGTGGTGCAGGTAAATTCATTGGCTTTGCTTAGTATCTCAGATCATATATCGAGAGGAAAAACTGGGAAATATGGAGTATTATTGGGTACCAAGAATGAATCAAATGATTCTATAACTATTGCCACCACTTTTGAATTAAATTTTATCAATGATAAGTCAATTGATTGGAATCATTTTAATCAAAAGATTAGTTTGATGGATACAGTTCTTCCTCAATATCGATTGATTGGTCTTTATCAGATAAATGAGGATATCGACCCAAATAAAGCAACCAATGAAATAATTCAAGAATTCACGAATAACTCAAATATACTCATTCATATTATATTTGGGATAAATTTCACCGAAGATCAGTTTGCCAAAGCCTATAATGTCAGTGACTTGACACCAATAAATACCATTGTTCAAACGACTTTCATTGAAAGCACTGCAACTTCTACAATAATAAACAATCAGTATTATTCGAATCAATTTGATACAAGTAAGAACCTAGCTGTTAAAGATGATGGTTTGAAAGTTTCAATGCAACAACTTAAACTGAAAATGAACAAGATTTTGACTAATTTGGACAATCTTCCGAACAATGAAAAAATTGAAGTATCTAAATTGGTAGTTCACCTATCGAATCGTTTGAAATCATTTGATCTAAAGTCCAACCCTTCTTTCTTTGATTCAAGAGCTCAGTCCATACAATTAAGTATTTTAACAAGTCAGTTGGCAGCCATCGATAACTTGAATTATCAAATCACAAAAAATTTGAAAAGCTATGGTATCAATAGTAGAGCTCAAAGCCAAACTGGATGAAGCCATGCAATAGCACCTATTAGTTTAATTTAGAGAAGTAAATAAATAATTATTAAAAAAAAGATTGTAAGCTAAAGATCTTAAAAAGATAAAATTCAAAAATAATGACTCCCACGCGATTCGAACGCGTGCATCTTACGATAACAGAACTTGAGTCTGCCGCCTTAGACCGCTCGGCCAGAGAGCCCTTATTGTGTGAAATTGGACTTGTGGTTATAGTGGGCTAGTACATTTTAGCAAAAATTCTTTTGAAGCCATTTTTTTTAAACTTCTTTAATATATATGTTTAGAAGTATCTGATTAATCATCTGGCTCATGTGGAGAAAATACTTTTTTAGGGGACTGAGATTTATGAAAAATTGTTAAAAAAAAGGGAGAAAAAAATGACCTATTTCGCTAGTTTCTCTGGCAACAGTATCTCAACCACCTTCTTTAATATTAGGGTCTTTCAGAGGTTTCAGATTATTTTCTCATCCTTTCAGATATGTGAAACTTACTAGGTATGTATTAATTACTAGATATTAAATATAAATTCTTGTTACTAAAAATTTTCACCATTTTAGTATAAAAAAAAAAAAGGAAGTCACTATATAAACTGCAAGTGTAGGTATAGCCTCCAAGGTGAAACCCTCGTTCTGTTGGAATTCGACAAGTCTAACCTGGGTTTGTATAATTAAAACTTAAAAATGAGTTGTTTAAAAAGCAAAGAAGTAGTATCCTAATGAGATTCTAATCTTGATTTTCCTGGCATTTATGCCTTCAGGGAAATGAAAATAAATCTCTTTTGTTCTTCTGTATCATAGATTTATATTCTTTTTGTAAGAAAAGAATTAAATTAATATGAAAGAGAAATACAGAGGATAATTATCATTGGCATTCTCAAGGTACTTCTTCGCACAAGGAATGGGATAGATAAATTGGATAAGATAGATAAGATTTTAGTAAACGGTATATTAACTGTTAAAAAATTCAGAGGTTCAACACATACGTAAGAGTAACGGAAGCTCAAAATCTCTTATTATTAGGAGAAGAGTCATCAATTAAGTGATTCTTTCAGGTCTCTAATTGTGTTTCGTTGTCAAATATTTCTGTACTAATAAATATCAAGTCTAGTTAATAAAAAGTACAATTCTACTAAAATGCCCATATAATCACCTGAAAGCTCATGGGATGAATTTTAATCCTTTTGATATGAATTCTTGTAATACAGGTTTTTATTAGGGCACGTGATGGGGACTGTAACTATCAAACAAGAATAGCACTAGACGGTGCCAGCTGCCATAAAACTACTCTTTTAAACTCCGCCAGTTGAGTTTTTTGACCACTAAGGAAAGAAGGAATTTGACAACTGAAATCGAAGTTTGAATGCAAGTACTACTTGCCTTTCCGTTGGTTTTCCATTGATAATTGACTCTTCGTTAATGTCAAGGAAAATTACTTGAGATTTATTCTCAAGCACGCCCTCGCCTCGTTTTGTCTGCAAAAAAAAAGTTGAATAAAAAATGATTGCGAAAAACAAAAAGTTAAGATCACAGAAAGAAACGAAGAGACGAAAACAAGTATTCAATTATAACTCAATCAAATGAATACTTACACAAACGAATACTTACTATATCTTACTGGAGAACAGAAATCTCTGTGTTGCCACTTTGATCTGATTAGCCTGTTGTGATTTTAGTTAAGGTTGCTAAGTAAAATTCTGGATTTACTTGTTCTTAGAAACAAGTTAGAAAAACGTTGATATCAGCAAACAAGTCACGTTTTATTACTCTTTTATTTAAAGTTAGCAACGCACAGTTCTGCAAAGGGGCTGTTATCCACAAGTTTTTTACAAACAAAAGTGCGATTTGTAGTAGTCAAGATATCTTAAAGTTTGCTACAATTGCTATTATAATAGTTAATTATTATTAAGGAGTGTATGAGTACTTTTTCAAGTACAGTGGGGAATTTTGAAAGAATACTAAACTAAAATGCAGTGTAAAAAGAAAAACAAAATCATGACGAAAGAAGAAAATAAAAAAAAAAGTATTTCCAATAATACTTGATCCAAAAAAGATTAGTTAAAATAAACATGAATATTTGGAAGATCCACTTAAAAGGTTCATATTCACATTAAATAGTCAAATTGTCTCAATCAGGGACAAAACCTGGAAATTCTGTTCCTTTATCAAGAAAAATTTCATAAGAAAGAAAAGGAAAAAAAAATCATTAAAACTATTTAATTAAAAAATTGATTTCTTAACAATCGACAATCTTCAAGATATCAATTTCGATTTCGGAACATTGGTCACCAATTGATTCATCATACAAGTTGTAAAAGTCACCAGAAGCACATTTATAGAAGACGGTTTGTTTACCTAAGGCTAATTTGTAACCATTACCTTCTTCTCTCTTGGATTTACCATCTTTACCTTCATCAGCTTCTTCTTTAGTTTCAGAATCTTCAGTGTAATCAACTGGAACTAAAGACCAGCCAGCAGCGTAGATGGCACCAGCTTGAGGTGGTGGACCATCGAATTGGAATTGTCTATTAGCGACAATTGAACCAATTCTACCTTTAGCATCAGTTAAGATACCATCATCTAATTTTAATTCCAAAGAGTTTGAGCCAACACAAGTTTCTGGTTGAGAGTCACTATCATCAGAAGAAGAAGTACTAGTGGCTTGAACTTGACCATCACTAATTTGACTGGCAGCAGCAGCAGTTGTCTTAGCAGCAGAACTTTGTTGTTGAACTTGACCATCACTAATTTGGTTTAATGCAGAAGCAGTAGTTGGGGCAGCCTTACTTTCAGCAGCAGCAGTTTGTTGTTGAACTTGACCATCGCCAATTTGGTTAACAACAGAAGCTGAAGTAGCGGCAGCTTTAGTTTGAGATTGTTGTTGGATTTGACCATCACCGATTTGGTTAACAACATCGGCAGTAGAAGCGGCAGCTTCAGTTTGGGATTGTTGTTGAACTTGACCATCACCGATTTGGTTTACAACATCAGCGGTAGTGGTTGGTGCTGTAGTTTGAGATTGTTGTTGAATTTGACCATCACCAATTTGATTAACAACATCGGCAGTAGAAGCAGCTGCTTCAGTTTGGGATTGTTGTTGGATTTGGCCATCACCAATTTGGTTAACAACATCAGCAGAAGTTGCTGCGGCAGTAGTTGCAGCAGCGGTTTGTTCTTGAACTTGACCGTCATCGATTTGGTTAACTACAGAAGCAGAAGTAGCAGCTGCAGTTGAAGTAGATTGAGCTTGAATTTGGCCATCACCAATTTGGTTTACTGCGTCATCTCTTTTAGCGGCAGCAGATTGAACTGCAGAAGTTGAAGCAGATGCAGCAGAAACTGTCTTAATTGATAAAGCGAATGAGCCATCATAACTAGAGATAGCATGGGCTGATTTAGGTAAAGTTTCACTAGGAGTTAAAGTAGTCCACCACTCAGAGCCGGAAGTAGTGGCTGCAGCACTAGTGGTTGAATTTGCCTTATCAGAGACTGGTGCAGCAGAAGCGAGTGAAAGAATTGATAAAATTGCCAAATATGATTGTAACTTCATTTTTAAGTAATTAATTTGGTGATGATTTTAAAAAAATCTCTTTAAAAAATTACCAAAAGAGGGCATGAAGTGATACTTATATATAAGTAGGTCCTTCGTATAAATAACTCCTCCTCTTTTTTAAAAGAACAATTACTACAAAAGAACATGGCAGTAGTGAAATAAAAATAAAATAAAAAAGAAAAGAAATACTTCTATTTAATTGCCAAAAATATAAGATTCTAACCCCTTATGTTTTCAATTTTGCTCTATTAAACGTTATTATTGGACTTTCCCATGGCTGTTAATGAAGGCTCATAATATGTAAAATGCATTTCATTAAACTTTCCTACTAAAAAAAAAAAAAAATTTTACAAAAATAAAATCACACCTCTTTAATCTGTTTGGTTGTGCAGGAAGGCTATTGCCATACAAGGAAAAGTAATAGTTATTCGAAGTAAACTCAAGTAGCAAGAAGCTTTCCTAGTAATAATATAGAGGAACAACCTATTTTGAACCCCAATACTTATGTTTGGGTATTAGCTTTATATGGAGAGCATGAATTGCTTCTCAATGTTTAGGCTGCAATACCAAGAATCTTCTCGTTTGGGAACGTTTTGTGTCTAATCAATCTCAAATGTTAAATCATAAGTGTAATTATTATTTTCTTTCTTCATATTTTTTTTTATTTCATACTCTACTGTTGAAATCCCCATGTCATCCATAGTTAGCCTGTATTTACACCCCTTTTACCTAAATAATTACATCAAAATGTAAATATACATCATTACTTTTCTATAAATAGTTAATATCTTACATACAAAAATTATCTCTACTGAAAAGGGGGTCGAGCACGAATCGGGTTACGGGCTCATTTGTCAAATTTCTCAACTATTACGATCCCTTTCCCACTACAATAATTTTGTATCCTATTATTCTTTTCTCTTGTTAGAATTGTCATCTAGAGGCAATGCTAAAAAGCTACCCTTACTGCTAATTCTATTCAATGGAAGTAAACATGGACCAGTTCGAAAACAGCCAAAAAAAAAACTTTAGAATGGAGCTAGTCTTCTCCGGATCAACATTCTAAGCTGTTTCCCTCTTCCGGCCTTTTCGCTTCTTCGCTTTGAACGGTTAAGCTTTAAGCCTTAGGTGGGTGCCTGCGAAAAGAAAGAAAGAGCAAGAGATAAAATTAGGAACAGCAAAAGAAGCTATGTTTTCTGTGCAGCACTTTTTTTCTTTTTTTTTTTTTTTTTGGTTTGTATGTAGTTTTGGTTGTATTCTTATGATATTATTCTGATTATGTAAGCGGTGCCAAATTATCTCCACTAGTTAAAAAGGAATGCTGGTTGCTCAACATAGGCTTATTTGATCATTTACTATAGTACAGAATAGGTGAAATTGAAAGAAAATGTTTATGTCTGTATGGAAAGTTGTTGTAGAATGCACAATCGAATATTGATCATGCTCAATTGATAGGCTGATCATGTTTACTCGAGAGCTACTTATAGGTTTAGGATTTTTTTTTGGATTTTTATTTACTTTTAACTAAGTTTTGCATTGTAAAAATATCTTTATAAGTTGTCATATTAACCCCTTGAATTTCATCAGATTCATGTATTTCATTTTCCAGATTTGGATGTGGTTACTGCTTATCAACGGGTCTTCGAAATTGTATATTTGTAAATCCGAGCCTTGTGTCCGTACCTTGAATCAAAGTTGTAACTCCAAAATAAATTCTCCTACTCTGTTCAAAGTTGTAGCTCCTACTACTGAACGATTCTGTTCAAAATTTTCGATCAAGACGAGATCAGGTTCACATCGCCTCATAGTCGATTAATCTAGATTTAATACTTTCAAAGAAGACTTTTGCATCAATGAGTTCTTGCGAAAAATCTTTTTCTCAGCTAATTGTGCAACAGAACAGTGAACTAGTTCATAAACATGGTGTAATTGTTCATAAGCACAATACAATTTGTTTAGTTTTGTAGTTACAGTAGTGTTGTTGGCCGAATTTGAAAGGATTACAAAATGGATTATTTTTCGGTTATTTAGGATATTCTGTTTGTATAACAAAATCCTTTGTATAATAAATATTACAAAACGCAAGCTTTCATGTCACAGAATAATACTATAACCTTTTTTATCTTTTTAAAAACATTATTATACTTTTTGGTCTACATGATATCTGGATTAGTAAAGTTATTATTCATGGTAACCAAAAGATATTTGAAAAAGCAATTTGAACACTTTGTTAAGTTGAATTATTGGTTATGTTGCACTATTTTTCAGACTCTTCAATAACCATACACTGAAATACCTTAAAAACCTCGTACAATTATACTTTCATTTATCAGGGTCTGGATGTTGTCCTAGCAATTTAGGTTTTACTTAACTGAGTACGTAGTTGCTATTCTATACTAATGTCATAGGTGAGATTTCCTCGCTAACCAATTTTACTCTTATTGAGATTATCTTTGGCTATTATCTCAAATTGAAGAGTTTTAATCTATTCATGTATGCAGACAAAGAATAATAGTTCATTGCATTGTAGTTATTCAGAAATAAAGTTTTTTCACTTTTTTTGAATTTTGTCAAGTTTTGAAAAAAATTCGAACAAAATGAAAATACAATTACTCTATTGTTCCTACTTTTAGGCATAATTTGAAAATTCATTTTTTTGAATATTAAGCCAATGTTTATTTTAGAATCTGACTATAAAACTCCTTACTGTAAAAATGTGTGTCTTAAGTGGACCTGGAAAGCACTTCTTGAAAAAAAGGTGTATTTGTTGAGTTAACTTCATCAATGTTTGGGTGACACGCTAGCGCACGAGGTTTGCTCCATTTTCTCTTTGATTGTATATAGAATACTCTGAGTCCTAAAAGTTAAAGAGAATAACTTTATTGGTGCAACAATTGTTTTTTACTGTTGCTTGCATTAATGAAACTAAAAATTTTTAAACGTGCAATTACCTTACGAAGTTTGTATAATTACAAGCAAATAAGTATGACGATCTGACTAGTCGAAGTCTGCTAGCATTTAGTTTTATTCTTCACAGAGATCCCAACTACGAGACCATAGGAATTTAAATAACCGAACTGAAATTAAAAAAAGTAGAAAGCGTATGTTAAATAAACCACAACTTATAACGGTCCGACCGTTAAAGCTTATTCGAATGAAATGAATCATGGTGAACGGAATGGAAGTTCACTAGAGTAACTATTTATTATTATTATTATTATTATTGTAGTTAGTTCTTTTAGGCTCAACTTCATAAGGATTTTCATTGTATCTGCGATTATAGTTTCTTCCACTGTTCCATTGATTTCTACCCAGATTCTTATTGCCTTTGAAATTATTCTTCCGTGCTTGTATTCGCCTGTCTTTATCCCAGGCATCGTCCATGGCATCAAAAATGCAAGAATAATCTTTCATTATTAAGTATTCACGAGTTTTAGGCTTCAATCCGTCAATGTACTCCATGATCATACGGTCATCGTATTTATAATCATAAGTTACATCAAGACTGTCACATAAGTCTAAGAATTTTATATTATAGGATCGGACGGATCCAGTTTGTATTAACTTTTTAAGTCTCCTATAAATTTCCCAATTAGATTGGACGGGTTCAGTTTGTTTTGATTTTCCTTCATCAGGTTTCATTTCAGCAACGTAACCGCATATCACTTGAAGTTCCTTAACAAAACGGCCCCAAGTATCATCTTCGGATAATTTATCTTTATTTCTACAAATGAATCTTGCGACATAGCGAGCAATATTACCTTGAACACAAGTAAGAGCAAGGAAGAATCTTTTAACAGGATCTGACTTGTTGCGATAAACATAATCCTCAATACTGCGAAGCCAATAGTTAACGTGTATTCTTTTATTGCGGCCGAAATAAGGGGGCAACTCATCGTTTTTGAGTTCGATTTCTCGGATCCTGTTTTCAATATCTCTAACAGTTTCATCATTATCAGCAAAGTAGACCATTTTAAACAATTAAATATAAGTCAGTTGCAAATGTGATGGTGCTTAGATGCACTGCCAAATGAAAGGAATTGTGGTATATGGATATGAAAGTAGGTATTCACTATAGTTCTTATGATAAACTTATGTGAAATTTTCTACTTGCTTCTTCTTAGTCACAGAAGGAGTTATTCTGCGCGATTTATATACTTCTGATAATGAGAGATAGGAGAATCTGAATAAGCATTTAAGTTTCCATTATTTTCCATTCTGTTTAAGATTAAAAATAGCAACCTGCAACGTATTCTCCTTTTTTTCAACTAGAATTGTCTAGGAAACACCTTTTAATTCTCAAATGGGAAGAAGAATTATCCAGGACTGCTTATATTCTTCCTCGAATTTGACGGATTTTTAAAAATTCTTACCTGAGACTTTTTCTTTTTTTTTCCGCAAATAGAAATATCATGGAACCACTAAATTTTAAAGCTTTTACAATTTGGTAAAAGAAATTTTGCAGCCCAACTTCTCCTTACTTGGACACCTTTGACTCTTTTTTTGCGACAAATCAATTTAGCTCAGAAAGTCCTATAAAGTAAGATCCAGAAACGTAAAAATTGACGCTTCAAGCTTTTCCTTTGATTCAATTCCAATAACACAAATAGTTTTTTTTCTTTTCATTGAGACTGGATCGTAGAGGAAATAAGAATTAGAGACTAAATATTTTGAAAAAAAAAGATACAGCCTAAAGTTAGAGAAATAGCAAGAGTTGAAACATTCTGCAATAACTTATTAAGAAAAAATTACTTGTTTATGTATATGGTCAAGCAAGCGAATGATTCTACTAATAATTAAATGCATATGTATACGAGGGATGCTCAGTAATGTGCTTGAGCTAAAATTGTAAATTGGCCGGCCAAAAATGATGACATGGCTTAAGTGCACGCTGTAAGTTGTATGTGGCTGTTATTCTAGGACCTTGCAGTTAAAAGGTAAATAAATGGACTTAGCTTCGCTAGCAAGATTTTTTAAAAACAGAACATGATTCCCAGTTTTTTTTGATGGTAAACTTTGAATTTAGGGTCGAAAGAAATGGACTTTCAACAAAATAGAGTGTATATATTGGCTAAGTTATCTGAAGAGTAAATGAAATTGACAAGAGTTAGAAATACCAAGTTTGTTATATGTTGATTAATGTAATAGGAATCTCTTTATAGATTATTGAAAATAAGAGTATTTATCGTTGTTCTTTCTTTTTTTACCAACAAGAATATATAGTAAATATCTATAAATTAATATATACCTAAAAGAACAAGGTAATAGACTAGAAAAGCTGAAAAACCCGGATATTAAAGAAGGTGGTTGAGATCAAAAAAAAAAAAAAAAAAAAAAAAAAAAAAAAAAAAAAAAAAAAAAAAAAAAAAAAAAAAAAAAAAAAAA
>JAJMKE010000039.1:23227-123076 GCA_030569195.1 Hyphopichia khmerensis | reverse complement strand
TTTTTTTTTTTTTTTTTTTTTTTTTTTTTTTTTTTTTTTTTTTTTTTTTTTTTTTTTTTTTTTTTTTTTTTTTTTTTTTTTTTTTTTTTTTTTTTTTTTTTTTTTTTTTTTTTTTTTTTTTTTTTTTTACTTTTGTTAGGCATTTTACTTAAAACTATATAAATAATCATTGAAATCACAAATTATTGCATTTGCACTTTTTCTAATATTTGAAAAAACAAAAGGAAAAAAAGGTTTAGGGAATTGAGAAATTATATGAGTTAAAAAAAGGGTTATTTGCAAAAGGTTTGAAGAATCCAATTAAGAAAGAAAGAAAAAGGAAAGAAAAAGAATTGAAAAAAGAAAAAAAGAATAATAAACCTTTTGAGTTGATTTAGAAAAGTAAATTTGAGTGAATTGAGTTAGAAATTGGAGTGGTTTTTTCAAAATAAGGAGAAGATCAAAGGGAATTGAAGGTTTTAGGTCCAGGACTGGTTTGTTTTTTTTTTTTTTGATTCCTTTTTTTTTTTTTTTTTTTTAGCTGTTTGATATAAATCAGGATAGATCGTGCATAATGGCTAAAAAACGGTTGAATGCTTCAATTAAAAGAAGTAGAACAAGGTCAGGATGTTTAACCTGTAGGGATAGACATGTTAAATGTGATGAACAACAACCAGTTTGTAAGAATTGTATTAAACTGAAAAGAAAATGTTATAGAGGTATAAGATTAAATTTTACTCAATATACTATTTATAATCCATTACAAGATTTAAAATCCAATGACCAGGGGAATTTGAATAATAATAATAATTCGAATAATAATTCGAATAATAATAATTCGGCTAATAATTCGAATAATAATAAAGGTACTAATAATAATAATAGTAATAAAACTAGTAATACAACTAGTAATACAACTAATAATCAAATAATTACTGAATCAAATAATTATCGATTTAAATTATTAGATCAGTCAATTACAATTGCATCATTATATGAAAATGGTAAAAAATTATATGAACCATATTTATATTTACATAATAAAGAAGATTTAAAAGAATCAGATTTACAATATCAACAAGATATTTGTTGTTCATTATCAAATTATAATAATAAAATTGATAATTCAAATGATCTACTGCAACAATCTCCAATATCTTCTAATTATAATATTCAACCTCCTCCTCCTCCTCCGTCAATAATTGAGGATTGGATTCCAAATCAACCTTTAAATGAAAATTTCGATAATACTTCATTATTAGATAATTTTGATTTAACTCATTACTTATTACATGAATCAGGAGTTACTCCAACTCAAACTACTACTTCAACTGATACAAATGTTCCTCCTCCTCCCCTACCAACTTCAATTGGTACAAATACTTCAACTACTACAACTGCAAATCCAACTGCAACTGCAAATACAACTTCGGATCCAACAACAACAACAACAACAACAATATCAACTGCAAATACAACTGATCCAACATCATCATCAACTGCAATTACAAATAAATTGAATACTTCAACTTCTTTAGAAGTTAATAAATATAATATTGATATTAATCAATTCATAAATTTAATTCAATATCAAAAATATTATTGGTTATTGGATTTATTTAATGAATTATATATTTGGAAATCAATTATACCTCCTTATTGTCTTAAATTAACTGAAATTGATAATAAAAATGATGAATATAAATTATTAATTAATGGACTATTAAATTGTTCAATTAATGATATATCATTTGAAACTTTAAAACCATTATTAATTCAACAATTAAATCAATGGAATCAAATTAAACATTTTGAAATTAATCATTCAAATTATAAAAATTTTGAAAGATTATTAATTAGTATTGTTTTTTTTCTATTAAATATACTAATTTTTTTACAAAAAAATAAAAATTTTGAATTAAATTTTGATAAAATTCTTATACTTTCAAATCAATCAAAATTTTTTAATCAAATTATTAAAAAATTTGAAATTTTAAATTTTAAATCAATTATAACTATTAGTTCAATTCATTCAATAATTATTTTAAAATTCTTAATTAATAAAGAAATTAAAATTATTTCAATTGATGATGATGATAATGAAAATAATAATCAAAATGATGAAAATAATAATGATGAAGATATTAATTATAATGATAATAAACCAAATTTAAAATCATTTATTAAATTAAATTCATTTGAAATTTCAAATTTAAATTCAAATTTTGCTCAATTCGAATTTAATTCTTCAAAAAATTTTAAACTGGAATCTTTTAAATTAAGAGAATTTATTTGGTTAACAATTAAATTAGATTATATTAATAAATTTCCAATTTATAATTCATTATTTAATATTGATTATAACTTAATTAAAAATTTTAAAAATTTTATCGAAATTGATAAATTTCTTGATAATACAAATGAAAATTTTAATATTTTATTACCAAATGATCAAGGTATTTTAATTAATTTATTAAATCTATATTGTAATAAATTAATTAATTCAAATCAATCAAATCAATTAAATTGTAATGATAAAATTAATAAAATTTTTAAAATTATTGAAAATTCAAAAATGGAAATTGATATTAAAAATCATTGGTTAATCTCTTTTAATTGGTTAATTGAATAAACTACTACTTAGTTATTTTTACTGTACTACTGTAAGTTTTGTATTGAATTTGTTCTCTTTTGCGTTTACCTTTTCACCTTTCCTTTTATGCCATGTTTTATTTGCTGTTTTTTGGCCATGTACTTTCGCCATGTACTTTCGCCATGTTTCGCCATATTTTACCTTTTTTTTTCATGTCTTTTTGTCATTCCTTTTGCCATTTATCCCTATGACTTGTTGCAGAAACCCAGCTACTCCTTTTTCGTTTTTTACTGGTTGTTTTTTTTTTTTTTTCTTTTCTTTTTTTGTTTTTATTTGATTTTGGCTATATTTACTATGATGTACTTTTTTGGGTTATTTTTCGGCTTGATAAAGGGGAAAACCGTTTTTTAACCGAAACAATAAAAATTAACCGTTTTAACGAAGTTTTTTCCTTCAAATGAAATGCGACATTTTTTTTAATGCATTTCGAACTTTTTTTTTAGATCGTGCGTTAAGTACGATTACATACTTATTTTATAACGCCATAACCACTCAACAACTACAACGTTACCTTCAAATACAACAACAAGTACTAAAACACGTACCATAAGATTAAGCTCAACATCTACTACAAATACAACAATATAGCAGGCTCAGCAAGTGCATCAACAGGTACAACAACACCGACAACAACACCGACAACAGCATAAGTACAAACATGGGCACAATCGCGATTTGGATAACACCAGCACAACAACAGAGCAACAACCACAACTGGACAACAGCACAGCAGTACATCAACGCAGTAGTCCACTAAGTCGATGCTAATTACAACAAGCATGCGGCAGCTATGGTCTCCTTTGAGCTTATTTCTTTTGTTTTTTTTTTTGTTTTTTTTTGCTTTTGTTGTCACTTTCCTTCTTTTGTTGATGATTCCTTTTGTGATTTGTTTATTTAAAAGGCTATTAGAGTTTATCAACGCTGTTATTGATAGCATGGAACTCCGTTGGTGTTTATTAAAACAGATCTACGAACATTAAGCGAATTGTAATGAGTTTAACCCTAAAGTTATTCTATTTTTCTATTAAGCAGGTTTACCAAATATCTATTATGAAAACATCGAGTACGTATGGGTTGCCATGTATAAAGGTTTTCATGCAAATGTAGCAGTACCTTATTTTTTGAAACTTAAAGTACATGCTGGCTAACGGGTTTCTTAACCGTAATATCGAATATGCAACCTTTTTTCGTAATTGATGGGTTACATTTGATGTACATTCGATATACACTTCATGTACATTTCATGTACATTTCATGAACATTTCATGAACATTTCATAACTATTATTAAACATCATCTTGCAGTATGTATTGATTTTTGACTAATTAAGTTATATCTACGATTCGAGAAAAAAGAACATTACGATACCAAGATATTTTAATTTTATGACTAATGTCACCTACTCTTGCTGATAACTCAAAGGTAGAGAAATAATAGTTAATCAAGAAATGAAAACAAAAATAAAAAAAAAAAGAATGGAAAACAGCATACAAAAAATAAGTATTGGTTTACAAAATGATTTTTGGTTAAGCAATTCCAATGACTTAATGGTTGTGAATTGAACTCATCAGCAAGTGTGTTTAAAGGCAAGTGAGTTAAAAAGGTTATAGTACCTTCACTTAATATCAATACCCAAAAATTTGGCGTGAAATGGTGGAATTACCCCTTTTGGCCCCCTCTAACATTGTGGTTTTATCTGATGTTGTGGTTTATCTGATGTTGTGGTTTATCTGATGTTGTGGTTTATCTGATGTTGTGAATTAAACTGACGTTGTGAATTAAACTGTTGTTAACTCATTTGATGTGGTGGAACTAATATTGCGGATTAGATGTTGTACAACCATTTTATGTTTAGAATTGGGCTTTGAACATACGTTATTCAAATTTTATTATTGAAATTCATTATTTCTTACGAATTATCACTAATTTCCTGCAATATTTGTCCAAATAGGCCCTACAAATGCAAAAATCGGAGCAAGTAGAATAGCCTGGTTTCAAATCTTCAATCGCACTGGCCAACTCAGCCGATTGCATACTTCTACATATACTCAAATTACGATTTAGTAAACTGTGCAAATAGTGTAAACAGTGTAAACAGTGTAAACAGTGTAAACAACTATAAACAGTATAAAGCGTATGTGTAGGGCAAACGATTAGCTAACCTCGTCTTTCACTTTCGTATTACCTCCATGTTACCAGTATAGACTACAGAATATGATATTATTTCAACAATTTCCTCCTTTCCAAGTGTCTCTGCTCGGCCTCTAGTCTACCTCTGCTCTACTATGCTCTGCAATGCTTTCACTTTCCTCAATCGTCCTTGTGTATTAGTTGCAAAACAAGATTGGAAAGGTACGGGCGCACCATTTAACTAATTGGTAGGGCTACAAAGAGAACTGGACTTAAAGACAAAAGGGTTACCCTGACAAGCAGTTACCATGCGCACGACCCGATGAAAAAAAAATTTTTTTTTTTTTCCGTTTCAAATCAAAAGAGATGAAAATCCTTTGGGTTTAAATAGTTATACCATTTCAATAATCAATTGAATCATTATAAAAAATGTCTCAAGGTACTTTATTTGCTACTGAACATTCTCGTGGTATTTTACCAAGAGCTTTGGTCAAACACTTCAAAATCGATGTCAAAGTTTCTGACAGAGAAGATCCAGTTTACAAGAAGAACTTCCCATTAGCTAAAGTTCCAGCTTTTGTTGGACCAAAAGGTTTCAAATTAACTGAAATCATTGCTGTTTCTATTTACTGTATGTATATTTTGAATTTTTAATTTAACAATTGATTTTAAGAAAATTTATATAAAATGATGAGAGATTTTTTTCAATATTAAACAGTTATCCCTGTCTTAATAAATTATGTCGAGAATTTACAATCTGAAAAGATATAATTAAATCAATTTAGTTAAAGAATTATTAAAGAGAAGATTTACTAACAATTTATAGTATTAAACTTGGCTGATGACCAATCATTATTAGGTAAAAATCCAAAAGAATATGCTTTAATCTTAAAATGGTTATCTCTTGCTAATTCTGAACTTTTACCATCTCTTGCTAATGCTTTCAAACCTTTAACTGGTGCTGCTCCATACAACAAGAAACAAGTTGATGATAATACTGCTTACGCCAACAAGGTTGCTGATGTTTTTGAAGAAAGATTAGCTAACTTTACTTACTTGGTTGGTGAAAGATTATCTTTAGCTGATTTACTCTCTGCTACTTCTTTCCTTAGAGGTTTCGATCACTTATACGGTACTCAATGGAGAAAACAATACCCAAACATTACTAGATGGTTTAAAACTATTATTGAAACTCCAATCTTGAAAGAATTTTTGGGTGATTATAAATTCAGAGAAAAACCAGTTGAATACGTTCCACCAAAGAAGGAAAAGAAACAACAACCAAAAGCTGATAAACCAAAAGCTGAAAAACCAGCTGCTGCCGCTGCTCCTGAACCAGCTCAAGCTCCAAAACCAAAACATCCTTTGAGTTTATTACCAGCTCCAAAATCATCTCTTGATGATTGGAAGAGAACTTACTCTAATGAAGAAACTAGAGAAGTTGCTATCCCATTCTTCTGGGAAAAAACTTACAACCCAGAAGATTACTCCTTATGGAAAGTTGACTATAAATATAATGATGAATTAACCTTGACCTTTATGTCCAATAACTTGGTTGGTGGTTTCTTTGCTAGATTATCTGCTTCCACCAAATTCATGTTTGGTTCTATGGTTGTTTACGGTGAAAACAACAACAACGGTATCACCGGTTTCTTCTTAGTCAGAGGTCAAGAACATGAACCTGCCTTTGATGTTGCTCCAGATTGGGAATCTTATGATTTCAAAAAATTGGATGCTAAGAATGAAGATGATGTTAAATTCATTAACAACATGTTAGCCTGGGATGAACCAGTTGTTGTTAACGGTGAAACTAAAGAAATCGCCGATGGTAAGGTTTTCAAATAATCTATTTAGCTAGTTTCTTATGTATTATTTGTTTAAATATTAGCTTGATTTCTTTATATTGAAATGAATATTCGTAGTTAATTGTAGTTAATGGCTTGGTGTACGGGTGTGAACACGTGAGCGGCACCTAAACCCAAACACCAAATGAGAAATTAAAGAATGAAGACACCTCTACGTTGGAACGACAAAATGTTTTTAAAATTGAGTGGAAAATCTACAAAGTTTGACAGATATAACTATAAATATTCAACTTTTACGTTAATCAAAGGGTAATAGATTCAACTTTAACGGGTTGATAACTATTGCGATAAGACTTTGACAGGAAGTGAAAGAAGGGAGAAAGAAAGAAAACAACAAAACACCAAAACAAAACAAAACAGAAGATGGCTAATTTTTCTTATACTAAGAATCAATTGATTCGTCAAATACGAAGAAAACCATTGACCCTTGTTGGACCAATTTCATTGATTTTAATTATTTATCTTTTCTTTTTTTCATCATCATCATCCAACAGAATCTCAAGTTCGAATAGTAAAGCCAAATCAAGGTATAGTTATAGTAAGAAAAATAATGGATGGTTTTCTAAAAATAAAGATTCATTAATTTTACAAAATTTACCAAAAAATCATATAAGTCATTATGATTTAAATAGATTAACTGTTACACCAGATGCATTAGCAAATAAAGAAGAGGTTTTAATTTTAACTCCAATGTCAAAATTTGTACCAGAATATTGGAATAATTTAAATAAATTAAGTTATGATCATAATTTAATATCATTAGGATTTATTTTACCAAGAACTAAAGAAGGTGATCAAGCTTTGAAACATTTAGAAAGTGCCATTAAAAAGACTCAATCAAATCAAGGTAAATTTAAAAAAATTACTATTTTAAGACAAGATTCAAATTCATTAGAATCTCAATTAGAAAAAGATCGTCATGCTTTAAAAGTTCAAAAAGAAAGAAGATCAATGATGGCATTAGCAAGAAATTCATTGGTTTTTAGTACTATTGCTCCTTCTACTTCTTGGATTTTATGGTTAGATGCTGATATTATTGAAAGTCCTCAAACTTTATTACAAGATTTAATGACTCATGATAAACCAGTTATTAGTGCTAATGTTTATCAAAGATATGTCGATGATAAAACAAAACAAGAATCAATTAGACCTTATGACTTTAATAATTGGGTAGAATCAGAAGAAGGTTTGAAAATCGCTGCGGGCTTGAAAGATGATGAAATTATCGTTGAAGGTTATGCAGAAATGGCTACTTATAGACCTTTAATGGCTCATTTTTATGATGCTAATGGGGATGTTAATACTGAAATGGCTCTAGATGGGGTTGGAGGTGGTGCAGTCCTTGTTAAAGCAGACGTCCATAGAGATGGTGCTATGTTCCCTTCCTTCCCATTCTATCATTTGATCGAAACTGAAGGTTTTGCTAAAATGGCTAAAAGATTAGGTTACGAAGTCTTTGGTTTACCTAATTACTTGGTCTATCATTACAATGAATAGACACTCCCCGTCTACTCCTTGTGTCCCTCTTTGTATTCGATGTTCACCTCACTGATATAGACTTACCCAGTGACTATCATTTATCTTGTATAATCCTTTCAATATACTTAATTGAATTTTATAGCTATAATAGTAGGATTACTCTATTAGGACTACCCTATTAGGAGATTTCTGTGAGCCGCACCCATAGACCAAAAAAAAAAAAAAAAAAAAAGAAAAAAAAAAAAAAATTCTAAAGGATGAGCTTCTCACATCTCTTCACACACACAAAGAAAAAAAAAATTATCATAGCATTTGATTTATAGGGTTTTAACTTCTTTTCTCCTTTACCTTTATCATATATACTTATTGATACATATATAAATATAGATAGAAAGAGTCTTTATTTGTTATTAGTGATAATAAGAAGTTTCTGTGAAGGTCTAATAATAAGAAATTATATACTACGTTCAATTCAAATTAATTGATTTTCACTATACCTTTTTTTAGAAAAAAATTTCAATAATTAAAGATGCAACTTTCGTGGAAGGATATTCCAAGTGTTCCTAGTTCTAATGATATGTTAGATATCATTCTTAACAGAACTCAAAGAAAAACCCCAACTGTTATTAGACCAGGTTTTAAAATCACTCGTATTAGGGCATTTTATATGAGAAAAGTTAAATTTACTGCTGATGGATTTGCAGAAAAATTAAATGATTTATTAACTGGATTTCCAAATATTAATGATGTTCATCCATTTCATAGAGATTTAATGGATACTTTATATGAAAAGAATCATTATAAAGTTTCTTTAGCTGCTGTTTCAAGAGCAAAAACTTTGATTGAGCAAGTTTCTAGAGATTATGTTAGATTATTAAAATTTGGTCAATCATTATATCAATGTAAACAATTGAAAAGAGCTGCTTTAGGTAGAATGGCTACTATTACTAAAAAATTGAAAGATCCTTTCACTTATTTAGAACAAGTTAGACAACATTTGGGACGTTTACCAAGTATTGATCCAAATACTAGAACTTTATTAATTTGTGGTTATCCAAATGTTGGTAAATCATCATTTTTAAAATGTATTACTAAAGCTGATGTTGAAGTTCAACCATATGCTTTCACTACAAAATCATTATATGTTGGACATTTTGATTATAAATATTTAAGATTTCAAGCAATTGATACTCCAGGTATTTTAGATAGACCAACTGAAGAAATGAATAATATTGAAATGCAATCAATTTATGCAATTGCACATTTAAGATCATGTGTTTTATATTTTATGGATTTATCTGAACAATGTGGATTTTCAATTGAAGCTCAAGTTAAATTATTTCATTCAATTAAACCATTATTTGCTAATAAAAGTGTTATGGTTGTTATGAATAAAACTGATATTATTAAAGCTGAAGATTTATCAATTGAACAACAAGAATTATTAAAAACTTTAACAACTGTACCAGGGGTTGAAATTATGCATGCATCATGTCATGAAGAAGAAAATGTTATGCAAGTTCGTAATCAAGCTTGTGAAAAATTATTAACTGCAAGAATTGAACAAAAATTAAAAGGTACTGCTCGTGTTAATAATGTATTAAATAAAATTCATGTTGCACAACCACAAGCAAGAGATGATTTGGATAGAAGTGCTTATATTCCAGAATCAGTTAAACAAATTAAGAAATATGATTCAGAAGATCCAAATCGTAGAATTTTAGCAAGAGATATTGAAGCAGAAAATGGAGGAGCAGGTGTTTATAATATTAATTTGAAAGATAAATATTTATTAGAAGATGAAGAATGGAAAAATGATATTATGCCAGAAGTTTTAGATGGTAAAAATGTTTATGATTTCTTAGATGCAGATATTGCAGCTAAATTACAAGCATTAGAAGAAGAAGAAGAAAAATTAGAAGCTGAAGGATTTTATAATTCTGATAGTGATATTGAAGATGATGAAACTTTAGATATTAAAGATAAAGCTCAATGGATAAGAAATAAACAAAAAATGATGATAAATGAAGGTAGAATTAGAAAACATCTTAAAAATAGAGCAGTTATGCCAAGAGATCAAGTTAAAAAAGATTTTAATGAAATGGAAAAACATATGTATAATATTGGACATGATACAACCAAATTAAAGAATCGTCTTGGTAAAAATATAACAATTGATAATAATAAAGAATTATCTGGTGTTGATATTTTGAAGAGAAATCAAGGTATTAAAGCTTCTAAAATTAGTAAGAAA
The DNA here is from genome assembly GCA_030569195.1 of Hyphopichia khmerensis. Taxonomy (NCBI): domain Eukaryota; kingdom Fungi; phylum Ascomycota; class Pichiomycetes; order Serinales; family Debaryomycetaceae; genus Hyphopichia; species Hyphopichia khmerensis. The sequence goes on along the minus strand of JAJMKE010000039.1, from coordinate 112,716 downwards.
GCTGCTCCTCTTAATCAATCTGATCGTCTTAATGATGGTCTTAATGATGGTAAATTAAGATCTCAAGCTGATAGATTATTAAAAGTTCAAAGAAGAGAAAGAAATAGAATGGCAAGACAAGGTGAAGCTGATCGTCATTCAACTGCTGCATTACCAAAACATCTTTTCTCTGGTAAACGTGGTATTGGTTCAACTGACCGTCGTTAGTTTATATCTCTCTTTTTTGTTTTTCACTTTTTTATCTTCTTTACCCTTTTTTATCTTCTTTTACCCTTTTTTTTTTTTTTTTGATACTTTATCTTTATATTCTTTTCCTTTTTATATTACTACAATAGTTTCTTTTTAGTTATTCGTTTAGCATTAATAATTTGTTCAAAATATTTTAAAAATAGATGTAGCCCCACTACCTAAATAGGCTAACCCAGACCAATTACTTATCGAGTTCGAGTTCAAACTCATCTTATTCTCAATTGGGTATATAACATGTCTGTATCATTCCCATGTCAACTTTTGTTCTTGTCAACTCTATTCTTGTCAATGTTCTTTCCAACTTGGTCCTAGTCAACTCTACTTTGTTCTTGTCTACATTATCTACATTATCTACATTATCAACTTTGTCAACCATGTCAACTTTGTCAATTTCATGAGCCTATTATCTTGTGACAATACCCTTGCATTGTTATAGCAAACTGCTTTCCTATCAAAAAATCCACAATTTCACTAACAAAACAAAAAAAACCCATACAAAACAAAAATTAAAAATTGCAAAAAATGAAAAAAGTGTGCGATTAGATAAGGAATTTTGAGATTTTCCCTTTCAACTGTTTTTACTCCATAGTTTTCACTTTTTTTTTTTTGTTTTGTATGGTTCGTTTCTTTTGATAGAGTCATATCCACACTAATATTGGTAAGTTAGTAGGTCTAGTATGTTGTACTGATGTCTTGTATTGCCACATGACTCATACTACTTAGCTATACATACGTATATATATATATATATATATATATATATATATGTGTGTGTGTGGGTGTATATATATAATTGTATATTCCTTATCTATATGACTCTTACTGTTTTTTCCTTTTTTTTTTTTTTTCTTTTTCTTTTTGCTCTTTTGAAGGATTAGCATTCCCGCTTTTTTTAGCTTATAGGTATATATTATTGATTATATTCTCATTATTCTTTATTGGTATTTGAATACTTGTTTAGAGTGTTAGTTATTGTTTTAAGCTAAACCTCTTGTTAGAATCCTCCTTTTGTTGCCCATCTAATAGCCATTTTCTTTTTAGCTTTTTCTTTTTTTTTTTTGCCCTTTCCCTTTTCCTAATTCATTTTATTTTATTTTATACCTACTTTTTTTTTGCTTTTTTGATTGATTTTTGTAATTACTTTATTAAACTTTGATTTATAATTGTAATTACGTTTCTTCTTTCTTTTGATTAAGACCATTCATTATCCATGAATATAGAAGCTAGTCACGGTGAGAATCACGTTAATAAGCTTGATACCACCTATACATCGAGACTGAATTCAAATAATAATTATCCAGAACATCAACCACGTCAATTGATTAGTGAACTGATTAATCATCAACATCCAGGAAATTTGAATTCAAATTTGAATAATCAACAATCAACTAGATATATGAATACAACTTTTAATACGAGTGGGAATAGCGATTCAGTACTTCCACCAAATACTGGACCTCCAGGAACTGTTAATGTTTCAAATGGATCAGGTAATTCAAATAATTCCAATAAGAACTTGAGTCACGTTCCTTGTAAGTTTTATCGTCAAGGAGCTTGTCAAGCTGGTACTTCTTGTCCTTTTAGTCATAATTTAGAAGGTACATTGGCTGCTGATAAACTTCCTTGTAAATATTTTCAAAAGGGTAATTGTAAATTTGGTTTAAAATGTGCTTTGGCTCATTTTTTACCAGATGGTACTAGAGTTAATTCAAAAAATTTAATTTTGAATAATCAAAAACTGTCAAGTAATAATAATCCTTTGTTTAATAATAATTCAAGTGCTTATACTCATACTTTAAATCATCCAATTTCTCATTCTTTTACGGCTTCTCATAGTCGTAATCCAAGTCTTGGTAATAATAATAATTCTAATGGTAATATCCAGGCTACCAATAATTCAACTACTACAAATTCATCTTCTTCAACAACTTCAAATACCTCTAATTTCTTTGACCTTCGTCGCTCTTCTTCTTCAAATTTTGCTAATAATCAATTCTTGAATAATAATGGTAAAAATTCTCAACCAATTGATATTGCTAATGATCAAATGTCTTATTCAAATTCTTTTGGTAGTAATGGAAGTTTAATGAATGGTTCAAATGGGAATGCTTTTTCTCCTTCAAATAATAATAAAAAAATTGTTAATGTTTCAAACTTTATGAATATTGGTAATAATTTGAATTCTTCATTCCAAAATAATTTTTCAAATGATTATAATAATCATAATCGTAAATCGTTTTTTTCAAATAATTCCTCAATTACAAATTCTTATTCAAATGGTACTTTTAATTCAAATATTCATAGATCAAATTCTTCAAATACTTCTCCAATCACTTTTACAAATTCTTCTCCTCAATCTTTGAATATCTACAATCAAAGTTTGTCTAATAATGGTGGTGCTACTACTACTACTGGATTGAATAATTCTAACCATTTATTAACTTCTCCTCAAGATTCTTCTTCTTCTTATAAAAACTTTCAATCTTTTTCTTCAAAAATTCCCCCCTCTTTATCTTCACCTTCTTATTATTATTCAAATCAAGATTCGGCAATCATTGATGACGAAGAGGAGATTGGAAATGATATGAACAATGAAAATGGCTTTTATGAAGAAGATTTCGTTCCAGGCTCTTTGGGTGATTTGATCTTAACCCCTCAAGAATTACAAAGAAGAGATTCTAGATCTCAATCAGGTACTTTATTAGTAAGACCAAACTTAACCTCTTTAAACTCGTCGGATTCTACTCATTCTAATAATATCCCTGGTCACAAATTAGATGACCTGGATGAGGTTGATAAATTAGATCCTTTGAAAGAAAAGTCCCAAAGCAAACAAACTTCTCCTCATGAAGATGTATTCTTAATGGAATAATTAGTCCACTTCCAACGAATTATGATTGTCTTAATATTAAAGACCACTGTGAGTCTTCCAAAAGAAAAAAAAATTAATGAAATAAAAAAAAAAAAAAAATTTTTGCCAGTGGTTGCAAATTTAACCAAAAAAATGCAAAAAAATGATGATAACGATAAAAAAATTATTAAAATGAAAATGAAAATGAAAATGATTGGTTTTCCTATTCTCTTTAAAATAGAAAAAGATAAATTTATCCCCTAAAAAAAAAAATGAAAAAAAAATCATATAATTAAAGGACTTTCTATGGTTAGATTTTTTTATTGGTTCTACACCTTTTTATTTCAATAATTATATTCGAATTGTTGAGGAAAAAGTTTACGCTCAGTTTGGTTGGTTTTGTTTGATTCACTTCTCTATTTCTTAAATGGTTTCAATTCTTGAATTTTTGTTTCTTCTTCTTCAATCATGAAGGAGAGGTTTCCTTGCTTGAAGATCTACAGTCTTCGGTGTTTTTTCTCTTTCTTTTCCTTACTTCTTTTCTTTCTACTATACATTTTGTTTTTGTATACCCACAAAGGGCTTCTCTTTTATTTCTACTTTTAAATGTTTTGACGTGATGATAAAAATTGCTTTGTTTTTTTAAAAAAATATATAAAAAAATACAATACTCTTTTATATGCAATGAAAATTGATTTTGTTTTAAATTAACTATTTACTTCTAGTAGACTATTTACAATATTGGGTTAAATTTGCTCATTTACTCTCAATGGCTGGTGCTGATCTATAAATATCAGCACATAAATGTTGAAATTGTGACATTATTTTTGGATTATTACGATTAAGTTCTGGTTGAATTCCCTTTTCATAACTAGATTCAAAAACAGTACCAACGAAAACTAATTCATCAGCAAATGGATCCATTGTATAAACAAGATTTTCATTGGCAACTGTTTCCTTTGTAGTCACTTTTTTACTAGCATCAGTTAAGGTAACTTTTTGCTTAGTAGTAACATTCATAGTGAATTGAACATAAGTCGCAAGATCATTTGCATCTGGTAAACAAATGAAGGTAACAATTTTTGGATTAGTTTCAACTGATAATAATTCCCATTCGATTTTAGTATTATTTGGGAAACTAGCAGCTCTTTTTATCAAATTTTTAATAACTAAATCCCCAGCAATATTATCTAATTGAGATTTAATAAATGAAGCTCTTTGGTTAACAGGTTTATTACAAGCGGCTGAAAAGACTTTATTAGTTTGAACAAACTTCTCCATTCCAATTTCTTTCCAGTCATTAAATTTTAAATTCAAATCAGTTTCTCTCTTATACTTTATAATCCCATAAGTATTAATGAAAAAGTTACCAAGTCTTCTCATGACTAATTTATGCCATATCTTAATTGGGGCTTTGAACATCTTAGGAGGAACGTAAAAATCACCAAGAACAGCTATCATATTAATTGGAATTTGACGAATATCAGGTACTTCACTTTCTTTACCAGATTTAGATGCATATCCTCTGCAAGAGGAAACTCTATAGGAGGAAATCCCAAGTCTCAAAGGTGACTTGAGTATCCCCGAATTAGCCACAGCTCTGGGTACATTCCTTATTGGTAAAAACATGCTGACTTACTATGTAAAACTTAACTTGAAGTTGTTTGATACGACTTTTCAATGTCTTTCCATTTTTTTTTCATTTTTTTTTTTTTCGATTTTTTTTTTTTTTTTTTTTTTTTTTTTTTTTTTTTTTTTTTTTTTTTTTTTTTTTTTTTTTTTTTTTTTTTTTTTTGCTCATTTTTCATTTTTGCACACTTATTTTTTTAGATTTCTGCTATACATTAGCTAAAGTAACAGTAACATACTTGTTCAATAGAAAAAGCCGAAAAGAATGCTACTACGTATACTTCGCCTTGTTCGGCTTAAAAGGGGGGCTACCGTTCTTTCAAAAATTGGAAATACGCTCGAGAAATCCAACTTCTCTTTTTTTGGGAACTCTATTTTTTTTTTTAACTAACAAGAATAATAATTTTTGCAGCAAAGAAATATAATGCTATCACATATCAATTGAGCCCCAGATCCTGGAATAATATCATCGATTCATCGACGGCGAGTCGAACAAGCTGTTATTTCTCCTGTATTCCAAAGCAAAACCAAATTATTCAATGTGACCAAAATTAATATTTGAGTGTCAAATTAAGGAATAATGACACTTTTAATTTGCTCAATACATATATTAGACTAATATAATCCCAATAAAATGGTGCTTTTCAATCGTTGACCAATTAAATTCAAAATTTTTTTCAAAAAACTGGTAAATCAAAATACTCATAGAAAAACATCACGGCTAGCAACCCACATAATAATTTTGGAAAGAAATTGGCAACTTGTCCGAGCGGTTAAGGAGATAGACTTGAAATCTATTGGGCTTTGCCCGCGCAGGTTCGAGTCCTGCAGTTGTCGTTATTTTTTTTTTTCTGTTGATTTAGATCAGCACGTCTATTTTTTTTTCGAAGCTACTGGTGAATATTGACCATTATTCGTGTTTCTTTCATTTTTCATTTTCAATTTTTGGTTTCTTACACCAAGATCATATCTTTACATAGTTTTATGCTTAACAGTTGCAATGGTCAAGTTCATTGAGTATAAAGGGTTTGATCATGCTTGGAAATATTCTGGACCATGGCTTTGGTGGCTCGTGGGCTTCTACCTCTGTCTTCCCTTGTTAGCTTATTTCATCTTACCATTTTTCACTACTAAAGGTACATTTTCTGGTTCCAGAAGGACGATTTCGATATTTGTATTGGGAGACTTGGGACATTCTCCAAGAATGAATTATCATGCGAGATCATTTTCAAAATTGGAGTATTTTGTTAACTTATGCGGTTATTTAGAAAGTCAACCACCAGTTGAAGTCATTGATGATATTAATATTGAATTATACCCAATTTCTGCAATTAAGAATACTTCTAATTTACCATATCTATTATTTGCTGCGAGAAAGATTTTTACACAAGTATTTCAATTGGTGAAATTATTATTCAAGTTTAGAGGTAGTGAATATTTTATGATTCAAAATCCACCATCAATTCCAATTCTTTTAATTGCCATTGTTTTCATTAAAATTTTCAGTAGGAATACCAAGCTTATTATTGATTGGCATAATTTGAATTATAGTATCTTGAATTTAAAATTTCAAAATGAAGATCATTATTTAGTCAAGTTCTTAAAAAATTATGAAAGAATGTTAGGTAAACTTGCTGATTATAATGTGACAGTCACCAAGAAAATGAAGGAATTTTTAATTGAAGAATTTCAAATGAATAAAAAAAAGATAACTACTTTACACGATAGACCAGCCGAACAGTTCAAACCATTCCATGGAAATTCAAAATCTAAAATTGATTTGTTGAAATCATTTGATCTTTTCAATTCAATTGAAGGAATAGAAAAATATAGGATTTTAGTAAGCTCAACCTCTTTCACTCCTGATGAAGATTTCAATATTTTGTTGGATGCATTGAAAAAATATGATACCTCCTCCCTTAGTATTGATCTTCCTCCAGTATTACTAATAGTTACTGGTAAAGGACCATTGAAAAATCAATTTACTCAAAGAGTGTTGGATTTACAATTTCTGAAAAAAGTTATCATAAAATCTGCATGGTTGTCTTTCGAAGATTATCCGACAATTTTGTCATTGGCAGATTTGGGTATTTCACTACATACTTCGTCAAGTGGTATAGATTTACCAATGAAAATTGTTGATTTCTTTGGTGTAGGGGTACCGGTTATCTCATTGAATTTCCCTGCTATTAATGAACTCGTCTTAGACGAAGTCAATGGTTTGGTAACTAATAATATTAAAGATAGTAGCATTAATGAAAGTGATGAGATCTATAGACTTTTAGTTAAAGTATTCTCCAACTCTCATCAATTGGCTAAATTAAAGGAAGGAGCCTTACAAGAGAGTAAAAAGAGGTGGGATCAAAACTGGGATGCAAAATTGGGGAAAAAATTTAAGTATTATTCGTAATTTTTAATAAAGATGCAATTTTATATAGACCTATAAGTCTTTTATGTAGTTTTTAATTTCATTTATATACTCTTCATCGTTTTCGTCTTTACGTGGTCTCATTCCCACGTTTTCCTGGGTCCAAAATTTGAAACCATCTGAAAAATAAGCATCCAAGCTCTCATGCTCTGGTATGAAGTCCAAAGGCTCGTCTTCGTCAGTGATACCTAGGGCAATTCTCGTCAAGTACATCCAACACTTTGCGGTTTCCGTGTGGTTATAACCTCCCCCTCCTAAAATCATAACGGGGATTTGTGGAGCCTCATCGAAAATTAACTTCAAAACAGCACCATAACCTTTTATTGTCATGTTCCATTCCTTATGCTCATCAGTTGTTAGCCCATCTACTCCCATTTGAATCACAAGAACTTCTGCACCTACTTTGAGTATATGTGGAAGTACAATTTCCTTTACTATATGGAGCATGCTTGCGTCATTTAAGCCTTTTTTCGTTGGTACATTGACTTTATGCTTTGTTGAGTCTTCTAAACTTCCCGTTCCTGGAAAAAAGCCAATATCATATCTATGAATGGAGCAAGTAGTGATATTTTGTGAGAATTCAAATGCAGCTTCTACTCCATCACCATGATGTAAGTCTAAGTCCAAGTAAAATATTTTTCTGAACTTTGACCTCAATACATTAATTGAAATGACAATGTCATTGATGTAGCAGAATCCAGCTGCTTTCAGCTTTAAAGCATGGTGCCTACCACCATTCCAATTGATAGCAACAGTTCTTTTCTTCTGATTTTGCAACTCAATCACTTTTTTGGCAGTATGTATGCTCGATGATGCAACAAGCTTAGCGTATTCGGACATGAAGGGAAAGATTGGACAATCAAATCTCAAACCGAACATGTCTAGTTTGTCATTAGACTCAATGTCTGCATCATTTACGGCACCATCTCCGGCGCCAAAATTAGGTTCGGGATCGTCAGATTCAGATTCAGATGCAGATTCAAGTTCGGAACCAAATTCAGTTTCAGTTTGTGATTCTACCTCCTTTTCATGTTCTCTACAGATCTGCTGGCCAAAACTTATTGGATCAAATGGTTTTGACTCGGGTTCTCGATTAGAATCAATAACTGTGTCTTTGAATACTCTGTTAAGTAATATTTCCTTGATCTGTTTATATTGTAACAGCGACTGGTCGAACTTTTCTCGAGGCTTCAAGAGAACATTCAAGTAATCTCTGCTATGGAATTTCTCTAGCTCACTCCTTGTTATCTTAGGGACCTTTATTATTCCTTCGCATCTTTTATCTAACCCGTAAGCTTGTACTAGAGATGTAACCAAAGTCTGGCGACCTCTGTTCGCCGGGACCAAGTCGCATATCTTGGCCAAGTCACGAGAAGAGGTTATCCATACGTCTCTGGTAAGGTCTTCTCTTTGCATTTCCTATTAACATCGATTAGTTAAGATATGAGTTAGCCAATACATTGAATATTATACACTATTATACATTATTAAACAAACGCGTATTTTTTTTTTTTTGTTTTCATCAAAATACGTGCACTCATCTCACAAGTCAATAAGAATGCTGTTATTTGCACAATGTTGCAAAATAACATTTATAATATTAGAATTGAGATGGTGGTTCCAATCGTCAATACAAGAAACTTTGAATTTGCGTTCTTCATGAGTAAATGAATGGTTCATATTGATAACTCTCATATGACAATCAAGTTCAGTCCGTATTACTTTTACGAGATTTACGCAGCGATTCAAGTTATTTTGATATAACAATTCTTTTAGGTATCTTACGAAGATTTCCACATCATCAGCATGAGGGCCCTCTTGATCGAAACTCATTTGTATCCAACCCTTAAGTTTCGCAACAATCTCACTGTAGGAAATTTGTTGATTTAAGAACAAAGGTGGTTGCAAAAAAATTCTCTGTTGGTCTAACCAAGATTGGGTAACTTCATTGGAAATTAAAAAATCACCCTTTTTCATCTTATCCCGAATTGGAACCAAATTCATTTTCTTGATCTTTCTTTTATATTCCAAGTCCTTCAAGACTTCATTTTTGACAGATGAAGGCAATTCATTTAAAACAGACTCATCATATGAGGTGGATAAATCTGCGACATACTTCACCGGTGACGACTCTTTTTTGATTGGCAGAGGAGACTTGGATGTCTTCCGCCTTTTGGTAGGTGATCTCAAAGCCTGAACTACTCTAGCGTATTTGACGGATCCATTGTCTTGGGTCGGAAGTAATTGTTGCAAATAAGCTTTGGAATTCGCACCTTCTTTCTTTAATGGAGATTTTTGCATACCTCTACGGGACAACTCTCGCTTTAATTCTCTTTTGATATCATCTGGAATTTCATTGAAAACATCCCAATCAATAGTCTCGTAAGTAAGTTGGTTTGTTGAATAAACGACAGGTTGGAAGTTCGTTTTGGGTAAAGATTTGACCTCTTTAACTGGTGAGAATTCTTTTAATTTATGAATTTCTGTAGTATCATTTTTGCCAATATTGCTGAAAGGTAATCTCATTTGTCGATTCTTTTTCAACATTGCGACATCCTGAAGTTTTGCCATGGTAACAGCTACACCTCTTAATTCTTTCACCTCAATGTTCATCATTCTGTACAAAGCTTTTAACTCGTTACCAATTATCCCCCAGTCATTAGTAGGCACACCAAGTTTGGAGGACTTGTTAAAAATATCGCAAACCCCCATTCCCAAATATTTTTCAGGTTCAACTGGAGCGTTATTAGCTCTCTTAGCTAATCTTAAAGTTAGCGAAGATCCACAAATTCCTAAACTTATTAATCTTGAATACAATTCTTTTGATAAGTTGATAAGAAAATCTTCTAATTGAACGACTGTGTCGAATCTAATTCCAAAATTGACATCAACGGAAACAGATTTTCTACCTAGAATTGATTCACTATTGTTGAGGTCAATTTTAATACTTGTATCGTCTTTACCACGAGCGTAATCATATAGTTTTGTACCAGTTTTATTACCAAAAATCTTCATTAGTTTCTGCTGAGAAAAACTTAGTAGGTCTTTTATGAGAGGTTCACTATTTGAAGAATCTATCAATTCATTAACAAGCTTATCTTTAATACTATGACCAATACCAGGTAAGCTCTTAACTGGAACCAGTGTTAAAAATTCATCGATATTGTCATGTAAATAGAAATGACCATTTGGTTTAGCTTTTCTATTGGCTAGTTTTGCTAAAAGTACATTTTTGGAAGCACCGATACTAATTGAGCAATTTGTAAGTTCAAAGATTTTAGCACGAAGTTCAATAATCAATTCCTCAACTGAATCCACTAAGCTATAACTTTCATCAATTTTTGAATAGCAATAAGAGGTAGCATCCAATAAGGCTTCATCAATCAGGACTGGGAAGATCGAATCGAATATTTCACTTGAGATTAAATAGTTGTACAATTGACTGGAGTATTTCTCGTAACTGTCAAAGTCATAATCAATCGTGATTAATTGCGGACAGCGCCTTTGAGCCCTTGATAACCACATACCATTTGAAACACCATAGCTTCTTGCTATATAGTTACAACTTGCGATGTCTGAAGTACGCCCACCATGAGTAACTGCAATTGGGTCTTTATTTATATTTAGATTAGGATGATTCAAACAAGAGGCTGTTGCAAAGAAACAGTCAAAATCGATATGTAAAATCACTTTTTCATTAGTTTTATAAATTGATTTATTACCAGATTCTTTAGTTTTATCAACAATTCTTCTCAAGAATTTAGAACGTAAATCAACCTTCCAAGTACTTAAATGATGAAGTCTGGAATTTGCGAAAAAATGTTGCAAAAAATTTGGATGTTTAGCATCGAGTATAATATTTGGATCTTTAACATCTCTTAATTGATTCAAATTTTCGAAAAACTCAATTCTTGATTGAGATTTCTGATTTTCTTCTTCAAGTTCTGATTCTGGTTGAGTAAGTGATACATTAGATTCTTGTTCTTCTTCGTCCTCCAGTTCCTCATCCTTTTGATCTTCTAGTACTTCTTCAAATATTGCATTGTCATGTTCTTTATCATTCTCTAGAGCATCAGTTTGTTCATCAACATCTTCTTGTTGCTCATTTACTTTACCAAAACCAAGTCTCTTCTGACCATAATCAACATCATCAATCAACCTATAATCATACCAATTTAATAATTGGTTTTTTTCAATACAATCGGTAATCCATTTTGCTTTAACCACCTTATAATTTCTAAAAGCAATTTTTTTTCTAGGTGTTAAACGATCACATATAATATGAGTAGCAGCACCTTTATTATGTAAAAAACTTAAAAAAGTTCCACCATGAAGTATAACAAGTTTATGAATTTCACTTAATGAAGGGTTAGTATGACCATTAACAAAGATAATACAACCATCAAAAATTTTATTACGATCACTCGAATTATTTTGATGTTTTCTTCTTTCAAGATCCCACTGAACGAAAGCTTGATCTGATTGTTGCTGTTTACGAGACTTGTTTTGAAAATAGGTACCATAATCACCAAAATCATGTAATGGACCAGCCTGAGCAAAAGATTCATCCTCACTATCATCCTCTCTTTCATCCTCACTTTCATCATCTCTTTCATCATCTCTTTCATTCTCTCTTTCATCATCTCTTTCATTCTTTTCTTTTTCTTCATTTGTTTCAAATTCTTGAAATACACTCAAATCACCTAGAATATCATTGTTAGCGCGTCCAGCCCCCCTCTCATTGGGAAGATTTGCAATCACCTCATCAAGTCCATCATCAAAGGGATCAGTTGACCCTGACTTGAAGGACTCAACCAATGATTTATTGAGCGCCAAAGGAGTCGAGGTTGCTCCATTGCCTCCAATATCACCATTCGACTTCAAAAACTTCTCCTGTGATAACCCATTAATATGACTAATAAGCTGACTATTATCAAGAGACTTCAAATAACTTGGATACTGATCACCACTCTTTTGTTCCAGAGCGGCTATCTCACGCGTCCCGCCGTGCAACCATTCTCTCTTCGACACCGACCCCAGCAACGAACACCACAGCGTGTCTTCGTTATCCCTAATGGTAGAATCCATTCTCCATGCTTGAACCGGCCTTACTCCTATTGTTATATCTTTTTCTTGTTAAAGATCAATGATCAAAACTATTAGAAAAAAACTGATAAATCAAGATCAAATCCCAAAGGGCAAAAAAAGAAAAAAAGAAATAGAAGAAAAACTGGTACCTGAATCCCGTGTATGCGTGTCAACGGTTAAAAATGAACAAGATACCCTATCATTTAATTCAAATACTTGGTACCACTTTTAGCCCTTGACTTGTTCTATATCCTTTCAAGCTTACAGTGCTTCTAGGCTAACATACGTGCTAACATTTTCCTTTTTGTTCTTTTGTGTAGGTAAAATAGCTAATTGTTTTTGGTTTGTTTGTTGAAATGTATTTGTTTATTTGTTTGGGTTCTCATACAAAACAAAAAAAAAAAAAAAAGAATAGAGAAAAATTTATTTGAACAGCGCAAATTAAAAAAAAAAAAAAAAAAAAAAAAAAAAAAAAAAAAAAAAAAAAAAAAAAAAAAAAAAAAAAAAAAAAAAAAAAAAAAAAAAAAAAAAAAAAAAAAAAAAAAAAAAAAAAAAAAAAAAAAAAAAAAAAAAAAAAAAAAAAAGGCCAAAACGAAACAGAAGAAAAAAAAATATATGATCAACAACTTGTTATACCTTTTTCTCTATATCCACCACAGATACAATGGTATGTTGAATATAGAATGCACGAATGCAACGAAGGAGTGTTTGTGAAGGCATTGGGATCGTCTTGGATAATATTTTAGTAGGAGCATGGATTGATTTGAAGAGTTTGATGTTTTTGTTTTTTTGTTTGTTAAAAGGATTCTACTAGTTTGAAGAAAAGATGAACCAAGATTGATTGGTATTGATATACTAACGTATTGTATAGGCTGATAAATTATCCGAACAACAAATTGCTGAATTTAAAGAAGCTTTTTCTTTATTTGATAAAGATAGCGATGGGAAAATTACTACAAAAGAATTAGGTACTGTGATGAGATCATTAGGTCAAAATCCTTCAGAAAGTGAATTGACTGATATGATTAATGAAGTTGATACTAATAGTGATGGTTCAATTGATTTTCCTGAATTTTTAACCATGATGGCAAGAAAAATGAAGGATACCGATTCTGAAGCTGAAATAGCTGAAGCTTTCAAAGTTTTCGATAGAAATGGTGATGGTAAAATTAGTGCTGCTGAATTAAGACATGTTTTAACCTCAATTGGTGAAAAATTGTCTGATGCTGATGTTGATCAAATGATTAAAGAAGCTGATACTAATAATGATGGTGAAATTGATATTCAAGAATTCACTCAATTATTAGCCGCTAAATAAGCTATTCTACATTGATTTTCCTACTTGTCATGCTTTCCACCTTCTTCCCATTTCTATCAGTTCCTTTGTCAGGTTGCTCTTTATACGTTATACCCTAGTTGATTTATATATACTCCCCCTTTTTTTTTTTGTTTTACTTCTAACTTTTTTTTTTCTATCTTGTTTACCTTTTTACCTTGTCTCTATTATTTAATATTCGATCATATCCTCCTCTTCCGTGTGGTTCATGTGATTGAGTCCCTTTAATGGTAATTATACCAATCGATGTCTGATGTATTCTTTCTTTGATTTGTCCCATATTTGTAGCCTACAAGGTTTATTTTTAAATTCTAAACATACCATTTTACCGGCTTCTACGGATTCATTTACATCAATTGACTCGTTTTAAGGCTTCTAGACTCGCTCCTTCTACGTCTTTTTAATAAACTATTAATATAAAAATCTCATTTATTAATGTACTTATTATCATTGTAACTATGATTAATGTCTCTAAAAGACCATGTTTTTTTTTTTTTTTTTTTTTTTTTTTTTTTTTTTTTTTTTTTTTTTTTTTTTTTTTTTTTTTTTTTTTTTTTTTTTTTTTTTTTTTTTTTTTTTTTTTTTTTTTTTTTGCATTTTATTTTTTCATATCTATTTTTATAACAAATCATGATCTTCTTAAACTAGAAAATCTATTCAATTTCATACCACTGGATGGACTTCTCAAGCCTCCGCTAGGAGTAGATGAGATTCTTGGTCGAGGGAATGCATGACGTTCACCTGGATCATAAATTCCACTTTGATGTTGTTGTTCTTTTTCTTTTGCACTTAATGTACTACTCTTAGGACTTTGATTTATTGATTGATGTTCTAAGATATTTCCATCTTTGATGGTTTGAACGTCTTCTTCTCCTTCTTCTTCCATTTGATCGGTATCAAAACTTAATTCGTCAACATTTCTATTAATTAAATAACGTAAAGCATTAAACCAAATATTATGACGTTGTCTAGTAGCACATGTAATTTTAAGTGACCTACTTTGACAATGAACAATAATACTCTTATGATATAATCCAGTTGGTAATGGGTTGTTATCTGGTACACTCTCAACACTGACAATTGCAGCTGCTCTTGTTTTAACATCTGATGGATTTGATAAAACAGGATTAGACGAAGACCAATAAAGAGTTAATGAATATGGATGAACCCAAAAATATCTTTCATGTCTATTTTCTGAAATTGAACTTAATGGTCCTAAACGACGATAATACTTGAATAAGTATTCACCAATAACAACTTGAGTAATAGCTGGAATCATAGATTTATCAGTAAATGATGCATTAGTGGCTAATGATAATCCTCCCATGGTATGAATGGATTCAGCAACACTTGCACCCTTAGAATGTCCTGATAAATTGGATCTAACCGATCCAGATTGGGTAAGGTGATTATTCATCATTTGTCTATTACTATAAACTGTTGAACCAGCAGATGAATGTGGAGTTCTCAATTTTGCAGTAGTAGATGCTGCTGATGTAGATGGAGGTGTAAACCTTTGGACTTGTCCAAATTCAGGACTTGGATATTGACTTGGTGGAGTCTTATCATTACTACCTTGTTCTTCGTTGAATGTAGAGCCTTGAGCTATCATTGGACTTCTCAATTCATCTTTATGTTTATATCCACGTTTTTCTGCATACTTCTTGAATGTTTCATCTGATACTTTCTCAATTGATAATGAATCATTTCTTGATAACTTGTTGTAATAAGTAGTTGGAAGAAGTGTGACTTGGTTTGGATCTGGACGTCTAGAAACAGTGGTTGCGATAAATGAACTTTCTGGTACACAAATAAGTCCAAATCTGCTAGCTGCTTCATTTATTTTCATCTTGTCGTCAACAACAGATGCTGATTTCTTCATATTCATATAATTTTCTTGATCCATCACTATCAAACCAAATTCAGTAGCTTTTGATTCTAATTCTGATTTCCCGAGCACCTCCTTAGGTGGATTCTTTCCAATATTAGCAAACGTATTCAAATTTTGATATTCTTCTTTTTCCAATACAATTAATCCAAGCTCATTCAGTTTTTCAAGTATGGCTTCCTTTGTATTTTCGTTATCAGCATTCTTACTCAAATTGAAAATGAGAGAATCTTTCTCAGCAAGTTTTTGTTTTAATTTAAGAAGATCTGACTCAGGAATAACTAAGAGTGATCTCTTTTCGGCTTCAGAATTCAAATCTTGGTCACTAAATTCCTTTGGCCTGATTAAATTGTTGTATTCATTTCTATCAATGACAACCATACCTAATTTGGCTGCACTGTTATCAAGCTCGTCTTTATTCAATACAAAGGAATCCTCAGCATCCGCAAAGTCGTCTTGATTGGAAATCATAGACAATCTGGACATTCTATTGGTCTTTGAATTGCTCTTATCGTAACTGATTGGTAACTCTCTCACATCGTCAGAATCTGAATCTTTACTTATTAATAAGAAACCCCTCAGTTTTGCGATTTCCTTTAATTCATCTTCAGACAATTCATCAGTACGTTTCAATATATCATTATAGTCTTGCGTACTCATAATTTCATAGCCCTTGCTCTTCAATTGTTCTTTAACTCTCTCCAACCGCTCACCATCAAGAGATTGGAGGCTTTCAATTGTTTCCACCATGGATTTGTTCTTGGATACCAAACCATCATATTCTTCAGTGTCAGTAACGGTGAGTCCTTCCAATTTGGCTCTATCATGAATGCTCATTTCAGATGACTCTTTAAGCTTATTTAACTCTTCAACAGCGACCAATACGGAGCCAAAATAAGCGGCCTTTTTAATCAAGAACTCGCTGGATGGACTTTCAAAGTTCTTCTTTAATTCGTCGTAATGACCACTTTCAACTAAAGTCATGCCGCTTGCAGCAGCCTTATCCGCAATTGGTTCTTCTGCAAGATCTTTCAATTTACCATAATCTTCAGCTGGAACCACAACCAATCCATTTGAAGATGCACTCTTCCTAATACTTTCAATGGAGGGTTTATTGGCCCTCACAAGAAGATCATCATAGTCACTTGGAGCTATGAGTTTCATTTTATTGTCATTGGCACGTTCTTCTAATGATTTACTTGCTTTAGCTTTAAGGTCCTCGTATTCACTAGAGTCAACAGCGATGTAACCCATGTCTGAAGCCTTCTCGTTGATATGCTCTATAGAAGGCTCAAAAGCTTTACTCTTTAACTCTTCATAGTGCGAGAAAGGAACTAATTTCATGTTGTTCTTGAGAGCTCTGCTTTCCAAAGTTTCAGAAGAAGTTGCAACCAAGGCTGCTAATTCAGCGGCCGGAATAATTGAATGTTTATGGGAATCAGCATGTTTTTTAACGGTATCAATTGATGGGGATACAAAGCTGTCATATTCATCAGCGGAAAGAATCTTCTTACCTTCTTTATCTGCTTTCGTTTGCAAAGATTCGCTGTTTGACTTTTCTAATGATTCCAAATGGTCCGAGCTAACAACAAGAGCTCCGTGTTTTAATGCCTTAACACTCAAATATTCGAACAGTGGATTGTCATGCTCAGAGCAAAGTTTCTTGTGCTCTTCTGTTGGTACAAGTGTAAACCCTGATTTGCCAGCTCTAGATTCAATTGATTCCTCCGCTCTATTCTTCAATTCGGTATACTCTTTCTCTGGAACCAATTTAAGCTCGTGAATACCTGCCACGAGTTCAATCTTTGACAAGGATGGAGAATCTGCATCCTTTGTTAATCTTTCAAGCTCAACAGTCTCTATGAGTACTTTATTTTCCTTGGCAGCTTTTTCTTCAAGAGATTCGTTGGCGGATTTCTTCAAGCTTTCCATTTCTGAGTTTGCAACGGCAACCATAGATAACGCTGAAGCCTTATCGTGAACAGATTCTTCGGCTCTAGCTTTCAAGTCTCTATATTCACTTGAATTGATTACAACATGATCATGACTGATTGCCTTGTCTTTGAGATGGTCAAGGGAAGGATTTGAAGCTTTGGTTTCCATATCAGCGAATTTGGATTTGTCGATGACTACATGACCAAGCGCTTGAGCTTTTTCATGAATGTGATCAAGAGTAGGTTTATGGGCCCTGTTATGTAATGATTTAAACTCTTCCTCGTCGAGTACAGTTTTGCTATCCAATTTAGCTCTTGCTTCAAGAGGTTGTTCCGCAGTTTGTTTGATGGTATTGTAATGATGCGTTGGAATCACGCTATGGTCATAAACTTTCAGTTTCTCAATGATTTTATCCAAAGAAGGATTGTTCAATTCATCGATCATGTTCCTGTGTTCTTGAACAGGAACACCGATTAAGCCAGCATCCTTGAGTTTTTTCTCAATGGATTCATTCAAAATATTGAAATCTTTTTCGGAAACGGCCACATGTTTATGAGATTTAGCATGTTCAGTGATAAAGCTCAACGTTGGCGACTTGCTAATACAACTAAGTCTCTCAAATTCATCATGATCGAGTAGAACATGGTTATAAGCAGAGGCTTTCGATGAAAGGAAGTCCAATGTTGGCGATTGAGTATTTGCCATCAAACCACTATGGTCACTTAATGGAATAGCAATCAAACCTAGTTCTTTGGCAATATCATGAACGGACTTATTGCTTTGTTCAACCAAAGATTTGTATTCATCAACTTTGACGAGAGAGAATCCTTCTTGTTCCGACTTTTCTCTCAAATAGTCTAAAGAGGGATTTTCTAATCTTTCTTTCAATAAGGTGAGGTCGCTGGGAGTTATTAACTCCAAGTTAGCCTCCTTGGCTCTACTTTCAATGGTTCTTGTTGAATCTTCTCTGAGTTTTGATAACTCTTGGGATGAAAGAGCCTCGTGGCCATGAGAGAATAACTTAGCAGTGAGAGACTCAAGGGTTGGATTCTCAATCTGTCTGAGAAGTTCTTCATGCTCATCGATGCTAATACCCTTCATTTTCGCTTTCTCCAACTTATCTTCCAACAGCTCCCCTGCCTTTAGCGCTAATGTGTTATGATCATCCTTGTGTATGACGACATGGTCATGATTCTTAGCCTTCTCGGTTATATGATCGAGAGAGGGTGATTCAATTAGACCTCTCAATTCTTCATGCTCATTAGAATCCAAGACAGAGTAGCCTAATGGTTTAGATACCTTGTTTACGTGTTCAATATCCGGTTTGAATGCTAATTGTCTGAGATTCTTGTATTCAGCATTAGGAACCAACTTAAAGCCTAATTTTTCACTATTCAGTTTGATGTAATCTTCACTTGGGGATTCAAGTGATCTATTCAACTCAGAGTGGTCATTATTAGAAAGTAAAATGAATCCATTCTCCTTAGCTTTCTCTTTAAGATAAGCAACCGTTGGCGACGAGATCTTCTTTTTCAAAAGATCATAGCTGCTCTTATCAATAGCAACTAGACCAGATTTCGATGCGAGTTCCATGATAGCATCACGACTTGGCTCAATCAATGAATCATAGTCAGCTTCTGGTAAAACGACTAAATTGTTTAGAGCTGCTTTTGCCCTGATATAATCTGAATCTGGTTTCTCAAGAGTTTCTAATAGTTTTCCATGTTCACTGTTGTGAAGAACAGTGAGCTCCTTGGCTGTGGCATGCTTCTTGAGGAAATCTAGAGAAGGGCTATTATTATTAGCCTCAAGTTTCAAATATTCAGCATCAGGAATCAATTTGTTGCCACATGACTCAGCTTTTGTTTTCAAGAATGAAAGAGAAGGCTTATCAATAGCTTCCTTCATGTTCTTCAATTCTTTAGTGTCAACCAACTCAAGACCCTTTTGGGTAGCTGACTCCGTTAGGAATTCCAATGATGGATTTGCAAGTTTCTCTTTCAAATCATTATAATCATTTTTGCTTACAACTATCATGCCTAATGAAGCAGCGAATTTAGAAATTTGATCTTCTGATGGATTGGAAGACTTTTTAACGATATCCTCGTATTCAACCTTCGGTAAGACCATTAAACCTGCTGATTCTGCTTTCAGTTCTATGTGTTCTCTGGATGGATCTGAGATCAATTGGGTGAGCTCGTTGTAGTGGCTGTTCGAAACCATTGTATGATCGACTTCAGTAGCATGCTCTTTCAAGTATTCCATTGTTGGCTTGTTGAGCATTTGAGTAGTCTTTTCGTGCTCATGGGATGGAACAACTACATGCCCGTAAATAGCAGCCTTTTCTGTTAGGTGATTCAAATCGGGCTTCAGAACGCTTTCCAAAAGAGCAGAGTAGTCATCCTTTGGAATGACAGCCAAGCCAAAGCTTGCTGCTTTTTCAATAATATAATCCTCGCTTGGAGAGCTGATAGCTAGCTTCATATCATCGTATTCGGAATCAGTAATGACAACATGCTTAGAGTTTGCTGCCTTCTTCTTCAAGTAATTTAAGGTAGGATTGGCTAACTCATTTTTCATCTTCTCCAACTCACTTTTAGGGATCAATTCGTGCTTGATACCACTGGCATGTTCGGCCAAGTACTCTTTGCTTGGATTTTCAATTTTGGAAAGCATTTTGTCGTGCTTATGCTTAGACAAAGCAATCAACCCTACTGAACCAGCCTTCTCAATTAAATGTTCTTTGGATGGTTCATTGGCCCTATTAAGCAAATCGGTATGTTCTTTTTCATCTAAAGCTACCAAATTGAGAGCTTTCGATTTCTCCACGATAAACTCATGAGATGGAGATTCTGAAATGTCTTTCAAAGTTTTGAAAGACTCTTCCAGAATGAGCACATTTTTGATGCCTTGAGCGTGCCTTTCGAGATCAACCTTTGAAGGGCTCTTTAAGCGATGATAATCATCATTTTCAATAACAACCAATCCAAGCTCTTCCCCTTTTGTGGTTAAGTATTCAAGCGAAGGTTCTTCGATGGCCCTCTTTAGTTCCTTGTGTTGAGCTTTAGTAATCGCTACGAGCCCAATAGCTGAAGCAGTCTTCATTACCTGTTCAGCAGAGGGCCTATAAGCAAGTGCAGACAATCTATCATATTCATCTCTTGAAATAACCTTCAAGTTAAGATATTCTCCTTTTTCTTTTATGAATTCGGGTGTTGGATTGTTCTTAATCATTTGTAAAGATTTCAACTCATCAGACTTCAAAATCGAATAACCGAGCCTTGAAGCATGATTTTCAAGATGATCATAGTCTGGAGATTCTGACAATTTTTTGAGAATTTCGTGATTTGATTTATCTAAGGCAATTAATTGCTTCTCTTGAGCTACTTTGTGAATATGATCTATTGGAGGATTATGCGCCAATTCTTCCAATTTCCTGAATTTTGCATCTTCTGTTACAATGTAACCCAAAGATTGTGCTTTATCCTTGATATGATCGATTGTTGGGTCGTTTGAGTCCTGAAGCAATTTATCATAGGCGGTCTTCTCTACCACGACCAAACCAAGTGCGCTAGCTGTTTTCTCGACATGAGCAGAAGATGGGTTTAGAGCTTTTTCAACTAAAGCTTCATGATCATCCTTTTTCATTGTAACCAACCCAAGATTAGTTGCTTTTTCACGAATATGTTCACCAGATGGGGCATGGACTAATTGGTTTAACTTTTCATGATCTGAGAATGATAATGGGATAAAGTTGAGGCTTTTAGCTTTAGAGGTGATATGTTCAATATCTGGGTTGTGCGCTAAAGCTTGAAGCTCTTCGTGGTCATTCCTTGATAAAAGAACAAATTCCTTAGAATTTGCTTTTTCATTAAGGTAATCAATTGCCGGATTCTCGATGTCATTCAACAATGAATCATACTCGGTAGAGGGGATAATGGTTAATCCTGCCTTCTTTGCCTTGGATTCAAGGTGATCTCTTGTTGGATTATGCGCCAAATCGGAAAGTTGAGCAAACTCTTCAGACGTCAAAGGAACCAAATCAACTAATTTGGATTTTTCAATAATGTGGTCAGCACTTGGGTTATCGGCTAATTCTTTCAAAGAAGCTAAATCGGCTGCACTAATTGCAACCCAACCGAATCGTTCTGCAAGTGTTTTCAATTCATCTATTGTTGGATCCCTCTCTAATTCTTTCAAAGCATCATTATCAATTACCGACTTATTCAAGGATGAAGCCTTGGACTCCAAATGGTCAACAGGTGGATTATGAGCTAAGTTCAAAAGATCTTCATGGATTCTCTTTTCGAGTACAACATGATTCAAAGAGTCTGCCTTCTCTGTAAGGTGGTCAATGTTTGGTTCATGAGCCAATTGGTAAATTGTTTTAAATTCATTCTCATGGTTGACAACGCAGCCTAAGTCCTTGGCTTTTGCAGAAATGTGCTCAAGTGAAGGAGCATGCGCCAACGCTTCGAGTTTTGAATGATCAGAATCTGCTACGACCTTGTAGCCCAATAATCTGGATTTCTCGGTAATATGATCCAACTGTGGATCATGAGCTAATGTACGCAAATCACGGAGTTTATTCAGTTCTATCAATGAGTAATCTAATTTGCTAGCTTTGTCCTCAATGTGATCAATAGATGGGTTATGAGCCAAATCGATAAGTTTCTGGTGTTTTTCGTTAGGAAGCAACACATGATTGTGCTCTTTAGACTTTGACAAAAGATGCTCCAAATCAGGGTTATAAGCCAATTTGTTCAAGGCTTCATGTGTATCATTATCAATAACGGTTCTATTAAAACCTGCAGCTTTCTCCTTAATGTGTTCAAGAGGAGGATTATTAGCTAATTCCGTAATATTATCGTGTTCAATAGCTGGGATAACCTTGTGAGAATGGATTACAGCCTTCTCTGAGAGATGATCTAAGCTTGGTTCATTTGCCAACTTAGACAATTTATCGTGTTCTTCTTTATCGATCACTAAAGAACCTAAAAGACCTGCTTTCTCATGTAAATGAGCTAATGAAGGTTTGTTAGCCCTATCAGTTATTTCATCGTACTCATTCTTTGCAATAACAACGCAATCGAAATTCTTAGCCAATTTACGAATTCGATCAATATTAGGACTGTTCGCCAATGCATCCAATGCAGCATATTCTTCACTCTTAATTACTTTATAGCCTTTTGCCTCGGCCCTTGACCTGATATATTCAGTCGATGGATCATTGGCTAGCTTGTAGAGGTCGGCGTATTCGGTCTTCAATAACGTGACTAAATCATAGTTCTCAGCGTACTCTTTGACTTTTGCCAAACTTGGATTTTGCAAGCTTGAGTAATCCGAATTTGATAAAATAATATGATCTTTGACTTTAGATTTGATGTGATCAATAGAAGGATTGTGGGCTAAAGTTTTTAATTGAGAGTATTCATCATTAGATAAAACAGTATGATTAATTGATAATGCTTTCGATTTGATATGGTCAAGGGCTGGCTCGTTAGCTGATTTGAGCAACTCCTTGTGTTCAATGCTGGATATAATTATATGATCCTGAGACAGGGACTTTGCAGACAAATGTTCGATTGAAGGATTGTGGGCCAACTTATTTAATTCCTCATAGTCAGCTTCGGGTAAGACAACTTGTTTTAAAGCTTTGGCTCTAGCCGTCAAACTATCTATTGATGGATTTGTCAAAGAATCGTATTCCTCTGAAGTCAAAGTTACGATATCGTGAGACCTGGCCTTCTCTCTGATATGATCAGGGGTTGGATTATTAGCCATATTAACAAGGTCATCATAGAACTTCGAAGAAGAAACTATTAAGCCCATGTTATTGGCTTTATCTGTAATATAATCCTTGGAAGGTTTTTCATGATCAACTATCAAATTTTGATAGTGGTTATACTCATCATCGGATAAAGGATGATATTTGATGTCCTTACATTTTGATAATAAGTAAGCTTCTGAAGGATTTGAATAATTCTTTTGAGTTTGATTTAATCTTTCCAAATCAGGAGCTTCGATCATCTCGTAGCCATGTTTAAATAAGTTTGAAGACAAATAGTCTATTGATGGGTCTTCAAAGGCTGAGTTATTTTTTGACAATCTTTCGTGTTCTTCAGTTGGTAAAGTTACCAAGCCTTTAGACTTCAATTTATTTTTCATTTCTTCTTCATCAAGCAATGCAATGTGTTCTTTTTCCGTCATCAACACATAACCTTTATCATTGGCGACTTGAATAAATCTTTCTTCATTTACGGTATTTATGTCATTATCTTGAAGTTCTTCATATTTTTCAAACGGAATCAAGATTAAATTGTTATCTTGAGCATAGCTTTCAATCTCCTTCTTTGGAGATATGTTTGTATTTACTAGGTCTTTAGATAAAATATTAGAAGTATTAATATTTGGAGAAGAATCACTATCAGAATCTGACGAGTCATTATCAACGAGGAATGGAATATTGTGATCACCAGTCATTGCAGCAATATTAACACTTCTCAGAGAATGAGTAGAGGATACATCATCATGATGAGATATCTTTGGTGGTTTTGATGGGGTTGTAGTACCAATATTAGAACCAAGGAAATCCTCCCACTTACCACCA
This sequence comes from Hyphopichia khmerensis, assembly GCA_030569195.1. Taxonomy (NCBI): domain Eukaryota; kingdom Fungi; phylum Ascomycota; class Pichiomycetes; order Serinales; family Debaryomycetaceae; genus Hyphopichia; species Hyphopichia khmerensis. The sequence continues at coordinate 88,702 of JAJMKE010000039.1, read as the reverse complement.
TCGGTGGGTACTTTTGAGTTATCAGCAAAGTTGGGAGTTTTATCATTTAAGTGCTCATCTTCATCATCTTCGTCAGCGTCCTCATCTTCATCATTTAAGATCAAGAACTTAGAGCTTCTTTTCGAAGGAGAAATAAGACCGGAACTTCTCTTTGAACTTGGTTGCAAGTCCTTGCTTGATTTGAATTTTCTATTTTTCAATTTTGGAGTTTTTCTTGGATCCGAATCATCGATTGAATTTTCAAATCTTAATTTCAAAACTGCTGATCTTAATTTTGCTACTATACGATTTGAATGGTTTAATGAAGCTCTTAAAGTTTCCAATTCTAAGTCAGGATTTCTTGGGTCACTCGAAGGTAATTCATGAATGTTTGAAGAATCGACTAAGATACTGTCTAAGTCAATATTTTCATCATCGTTATCAGAGTCGTATGAATAGTTTAAATTAACGGGATATTTCAACTTTGAATAATTTTCATTCATTGAATTTGATGAATCCTTTATTTCAACATCTGCGTTTGATGATGATAATCTTAAATGCAACTGATCATTTTCATCATTTAATTCTTCGATCCTACTATTCAATTCGTTCATTTCTTTATTATAATTATTAGATAAGAAATCATAATTTTTTGATACCGAATCATAATTAAGTTGTAATTCATCATAATCTTTTTGGATAGAATTGATTCTCAAGACTTGTTCATTGTTTAACTTTAATAATTTTTCATTTGAACTAGTTAAATGATTGATTTTTTCATTCAAATTATTCAAGTTAGATTCCAATTCCCAATTTTTATCTTTTAAATCAGTCTCATTATTAATTTGAAAGTTTCTTGAACTATTCAATTTTGAAATTTGATTTTTATAATTTTCAATTTCTTCTAATTGATTTTTCAATTTTTGTTTAATTTTACCATTTTCAGCGTTTAATCTTCTGCATTCCCCTAATAAATTTTCACTTAATCCAACCACAAAGTTCATATCATTTCCTTTCGATTCTGGGCCTAATGAGGGAGTTGGTTGAGGAATGGATGGAACTAAAGAATTTCTTGAAGACTTTCTACTAATCCCATGGGCATGACTATGATTATGACTATGACTATGGCCCACTCCAGACCCTGAACCAGACCCTGAAGATTTTCTTGAAGATGGACCACTCGATGAGCTACCAGCTCGAGGTAAAATTGGAGGTTGGAATGTATTTTCATGATTCAAATTTGGAGAAGAAGGTTTTGACTGATGTTGATTATTATTACCCAATGGTAATTTGGGTAAGATATTAAGGTTTTCTTTATTTGATGTGGTATTAAATAATTTTCTTTGAATATCTGAAAGTTGACCCCTAATATCATCCTTCAGGACATTAGAGTCCTGATTATGAGACATTCTTCACTTATCGATTTTGGATAAAAGGGTCTATTTCTCTTGTTATTTTTATAAACAAAGTCGAAAATTATTAACTCAAGGAATAATTGTCTATTGAAATATACTGGAATACTCGGGAGTCTTGAAGTTGATTCAAAGAAATTGAATTTTTGATTTAAATGAACTAAACGTTAGCTAGCTAGAAAAAAAAACAAAAGATACAATAAGCAAAAGAGTATATAAAGACTCAGAAATATTTCAATGTTGTTTCACCGTTTACTTGATGATGTGCTGTGAAGTGGTGTTTCTAAGTAACGACGACCAACTATAAATAAACAAATAGTCGAAGCTGTGATTTAGAATTGTTTGTGTGTTTTTCAGATCAACTAATAAAATGTCAGACTATTTTTTTTTTATTTATGATTTTCAAACAATGTGTAGTACTCAATAAAAAAAGGTAAACAAACTCTCAGTTTGTTGCGCGTAGACGAGAAGATTTTTTGGCCAAAAAAAAAAAAATGTGGTGTACGGAATGGCTGCTAAAAAGCAATAGCTTGTAGCTCAAGTATCCTAACAATTATACAAATAGGAAACTAGGGAGATTTGAATGATTAAGAGGAATGAGTTTTCCGTGAAAAAAACTATTGTTGAGGGAGCAAGCTACAATTAAATGAAGTATAAATGAGTTAAAAGTATTAGGCACTAATTAAAGAAGTATATAAAGGGTATTAGAGAAATAAATAAGGGATTAATAAATGTACATGACTAAAAGAATGAATAAGATGCTAAGTTTAGCTTTTTTCAGCTTGGGCAGCTTTAGCACGAGCAGCTCTTTTACCCATTGTTTTACCAAAGAAAATAACGGCAGGGACCAATGCAATAGTTTCAATAACAACCCAAGCAACCAAGATACCATAATTTCTACCTAATTGGCCCTTATAAATATCAAAGAAAATGACTTTGGTAATTTCATAAGAGTTGTGAATTGGTAAAGCGTAACCATATCTGAAAAATTTGGGACTCAAAGCTAATGGAGTAAAAGTAGGAGAGATATTAATAATAACCCAAAACAACATCCAAAAACCTAATAAAGGAGGGTAAAGTAAGATTAGTAATAACCCCATTATTTCATTCATTGCCCCAACAGCCCACATGGTTAAAAAGGAGGTCATCCAATAAACCAAAAAACCAGATTTACCAAAGGCAACTTGCATATCAACTTGCATAACCAAAGAAACTAAAGAATAAAAGAAACTTAAAACAAAGAAACTTATAATTGATGAACCAATTCTGTAAAACATAAAATGATGATTTTTTAAATTAAACTTAGCAACTCTTTGATGAACATCACTAAAGAAATTAAAACTGAAAAAAGTAACAATAATCATATAAATTAAACCAACTTGAGAAGGAGCAACCAAGACTGGATCATTGAAAGGTCTATAATCAAGGTAATTAAAAGTTAATGGAGTTGTTAAAAGATTCAAAGAACTAGAATTCAGAAAAATTTGATCATTTGATATTTGTTCAACTATATTAGAAGAAATATTATTCAGTTTAGATAAAAACATCTTTTCAATTTTTTCAATACTTGGAGTAACATAACTATTCATATTAAGAAAATCACGACCAGTTTCATAAATTGACAGTATAGTATTATTAGTAATATTATAAGAAGAATCACCATTTCTTATTGCCTGATATAAATTATAAGTTGCATTTGGTTTAACATAGATGGATGACCAATATTTTTGATGATGTATTTGTCTTTCAATTTCTGCAGTTAATCGATCCTCATTATGATGTTTTGAAGCAATTTTAGTAAATTCAGATGAATTATAAATATGCCATTGTCCATAATATTTTGCTTCATTAGTTTCTAGAATTTCTCGTAAAGTATCTCCAATGAATGGATCTATACCATCAACAGTATGATCATCTTCAATAACAACCAACATTCTTAAATTTCTAATACGATAATTTCTATGATACATGGACCCCCAGTAAATTGAAAATATACCTAAAACCATAATACCCATCAATAACCAAATTAAAACATATTTGATTACTAATTGAATTCTTTCATGTTTTAAATCTTTATTGAAAAATGAATATTTGGATTGAACCCTTTCCAAAAATGTTGGACTTCGCGATAATTCATGACTTCTTGATGTTGTACGCAGAAGATTATTACTTTGACCTTCTTCATAATTTTCAAGATCCTCTTGTGCATCTGAATATACATTATTCGTATCGTTCCTTTGACCAATAAATGGTTGTGGACTATGTTCATGGTCGTTTTCATGTTCAGTGTCATGTTCTTGTGAACCGGGTTGACCACCAACTACTCCATGCTTTGGATATGAGGCCGTTTCTTCCGAGGAAGAATTATCTGAATATCCAACCATATTTAAACTTTCAAAAAGATAATTATATATAAGTCAATTTCATAAAACCAATCTTCATAAACAAAGATCAAATTTCCCTGGATATTATCAATTTAAATAGAAAAATAAAATTGGTTGCAGTCTTAACCAATGGATTATTGATATTTTAAGTGAAATAAAAAGAAAAAAAAAAAAATATGTTTAGGTATAAACCCGTCTAAGTTAGCACTTTCCATAATGGGCATGTATGCAGTTGGGCAGGTTGCTTTGTGCAGGAATATATCCGAGACCGAGCAGAGGCCGACCTTGTTTCCCAGTGCCCGTTCGACCTTTTTTGCTGATTTTTTTTTTCTTTTTTGTTAGATTGCTAAGAGTGCTCGGCCGACCGACCAGGTGAAACCGGTCATTAACTCCGACATATCTTTTGCTGCGTAAGCTTACTCTTCTTGAAGTATTCTTATAGAGAGTAAATGGTATTAGTAAGTGAATACTACGATCTTGATGTTATTTGCTTATGCTATGAGGTTGAAGGTATTGCTTACTCATACTACTTAATAAGGGGCCTTTGCAGGACTTGGTGAACTTGGTAAGACATATTCTTCATGAGACATATTCTTCATGAGACATATTCTTCATGAGACATAATCTTGGTAAGACATATTCTTCATAAGACATAACCTTGGAAAGGCTTAATGAGCCTTGGTGTTGATGAAGTATAGTGAGACATAAATGGTATAGTGGAAAATTTGAGAACACGCATACAAAAAAAAAAAAAAAGTATGAAGCAGAAAAAGAAAATTAGTATAGGTGTACTCCATCTTTAAAATTCAATACCTAGTTACATCGTTAGTAGTGAGAATTGTGAATCAATATGGAGAGTTTGCATGGTCAGTATTCTACTGGTAATAGACAGCATCTGTATACCGATCAATCAATTTCTAATAGAGCCTCGACAAAGAGTGGATCAATCAATGAATTGGATGAAATAATTGATCAAACGCGACAATTATCCATTAGTAGAGACGATGATTTGAAAAAGTCGTATTCAACTTTTGGTAAGATACTAATTAATTATATTAATCCTTTGATATTGACTTCAATATCTGCATATGTTCGTTTATACCAATTGAGTCGTTCCAATAAAGTTGTTTGGGATGAAGCTCATTTTGGGAAATTTGGTTCTCATTATTTAAAACATGAATTCTACTTTGATGTTCATCCTCCTTTGGGTAAATTATTGGTTGGATTATCAGGTTACCTTGCTGACTATGATGGTTCTTTTGATTTTGAAAGTGGAGAAGAATTTCCTCCAAATGTTAATTATCTCTTGATGAGATTTTTTAATTGTATTTTTGGAATATTATGTACTCCCTTGGCTTATAAAACTGCTTTGTCAATTGGTTATTCTCAATGGACAGTTTGGTTAATCTCTTTTATGGTGGTTTTTGAAATGATTTCTTTGGTATTATCTAAATTTATCTTATTGGATTCAATGCTTTTATTTTTCACCGTTTTATGTTATTATTGTTTAATCAAAATTCATAATTTAAAATGTGAAAATTCATTACTTAGCTTTAAAGGTTTTAAATGGCTATTTGCTACCGGTATTTCAATTGGTTGTGTTTGTTCAGTTAAATGGGTTGGTTTATTTATCACCGCTTTAATTGGTTTTTATACCATTTATGATCTCATTATTGGTTTTTATCAAACTACTTGTCAAAAATTAAATTGGTCAACTTATTTAAGACATTGGTTTACTAGAATTTTCACCCTCATTGTAACTCCATTCATTATTTATTTAATTTGCTTTAAAATTCATTTTGCAATTTTAAATCATTCAGGTCCGGGTGATGGTTCTCTTTCTACTTTATTACAAGCTTCTTTAAAAGATAATAAAATTGAATATGGTCCAAGATCAGTTGCATTTGGATCTTTAGTCACTTTAAGATCTCAAGGTTTATCTCCAAATTTATTACATTCCCATCCTCATAATTATCCAGAAGGTTCTCATCAACAACAAATTACTACTTATGGCTTTAAAGATGAAAATAATGAATTTGTTATCGAATTTGATTGGAAAAAATCAATCGATGGCCATTTTGCTAGTTTAATTGATGAGGAATCAAATTCAACAGATGACTATACAACTTTAATAAAAAATGGTGATACTCTAAGATTGATTCATAAAGAAAGTGGCTGTCTTTTACATAGTCATGATATTGCTGCTCCAATTTCTAAAAACCATTATGAGGTTAGTTGTTATGCTGATCTTGATTATAGTGACCTAAAAGATGAATGGATTATTGAAATTCAAAATCATGAAATTTCTCCCTCTCCAGATTTTCAAAATGAACCCTTTGATGAAGTTCATCCAATTTCCACTAATTTTAGATTAAGACATAAATATCTTGGTTGTTATTTAGCAACTACCGGTTATTCTTATCCTGCTTGGGGTTTCCAACAAGGTGAAGTCATTTGTAAACACTCTTTACTCGCAAAGGATAAAAACACTTGGTGGAATATTGAAGATCACACAAATGATTACTTGCCCCAATTGGATCAAGCATACGTACCTCCAAAACCAAGGTTTTGGAAAGAGTTTATCTTACTTAATTATGGTATGATGGCTTCAAATAATGCTTTGGTGCCTGATGCTGATAAATTCGATAAATTGTCTTCAGAATACTGGGAATGGCCAATACTAAATTCTGGTTTAAGAATGTGTGGTTGGGGTGCTGACGATGTTAAATATTTCATGATTGGTCATCCTTTAATCACTTGGTTTAGTACTGGCTCCTTGTTAGTGGTATCATTTTATTTGATTGTGGTTTTATGTATGTGGCAGCGTCAATTACTTAAACTTAATATTTACGATCCTTACTTCGAGTTTTTATTAAGTGGAGCAGTTTTGCCTTTATTAGGTTGGATATTACATTACTTTCCATTCGTTTTGATGGGTAGAGTAACTTACTTACATCATTACGTACCTGCATTGTATTTTGCTATTTTCGTTGCTGGCTTTATAATGGAAGCATTGATTGTACGAAAATTGAATAGATACTTCACTGGTTTTATATATATTGCTTTTTATATTGCAATCATCGGAATCTTTTGGTACTTGAGAGATTTGGTCTTTGGTATGGAAGGACCTTCTCGAGAATTTAGACACCTAAGGGTTTTATCAAGCTGGATGGTTTGATCCTTGTATATACATTTATTAAATAAAGTTTTTGCAGCTTTTAGAAAATTCTTTGTATTGTATTTGTTGCGAAAAAGGCAATTTTTTTGCAATTTTAGCTCTCACGTCATCTCAAATGGCTTGATATCACTACATATATATCTGAGATCTTTGCTTTAAGTAACCTTTGACTTGAAGATTAACTTGATCATCGGTGCTCATCTCATAAACCGCTGTCTCTCCTTATATGTTAGTAACTAAGTTGCAAGTAGTAACCAGTATCCTGACAGGTACAGTTTGCAAATGGAACTGGGAAATTGCGAAAAAAAAAACAGATAATATTTGGGAGCCACATGTTAGTACCATAGTAGAATATGGACAATTTCACACCGTTACATATTGTTTGAAATAGAGTGTTGGCAATGACTGAAATGAATGAATGGGTAGCTTATCAGTTTAGAGAATATTTTTGCTTTGTGCTGTTTTGATTTGATTTGATTTGGTCCCGTGGCTTTCAATCCTTCAAACATTTGATTTATAATCCAATGATTTATAACATTTGAGTAATCCCTGAGATTTCTACTTAGTTATATTTATCAATCACATATTATAGAATCAGGATGTCGTATTCTGAAAGGTTGTATAATCACCCACTATCTACGTATAGTAGTACCAATGAAATACGTTCAAATTATAGCGACCAGGAATCAAACATTGATAATAAAAAACAACAGCAATCAGAATATTCCATAAAAGCAGTTTGGAGTGATGATGAAGATGTCTCAGATGATGAAAGGATTGATCCGTCTCCAAATCCTTTTATTAAGGATGATGAGTTGACGAAATACTATACAAACTTATACGAATTATCAAACTATGAATGTCGTCATGTCTTCGACCCTGACCTTACGTGGACAATATCGGAAGAACAGCATATTATCAAGAAGCTTGATTTGAAAATTGCCATATATAGTTGTATACTCTTTGGTGCTTTGGAAATTTGTAGGCTGAATTTGAATCAGGCTCTTAGTGATGATTTTTTAATTGATCTAGACCTATCAACAAATGATTACAACATGGGTAAAACAATCTTCCTTCTTGGGTTTCTTCTTGGGGAGATACCTTCGTCAGTTTTTTCTAAATTAGTTGGGGTTGATAAGTTCATCCCATTTCAAATTATTGCATGGTCTTTAGTTGGTATGGGCCAGAGTTTGATAAAAGGGAAGAAAAGCTTTTTCTTATGCAGAGGTTTATCAAGTATTTTCATGTCAGGTTTAATTCCAGAGTTAGTCACTTCGATGTCTGCTTATTATAAATCAAATGAACTATCAGTAAGATTATCATGGTTTTGGACTACTCTGTCATGTGTTGAAATATTTGCATCGATTATTTCCCCTATTATATTACAACTTGGTGGAACTTTTGGTTGGGAAGGTTGGAGATTTTTATTTTTATTCTTAAATTTTGGTTCTTTGATCATCGGACTTTGTTCAAATTATATGTTAGTACCTTCTCCAATCGAAACAAAAACAAGGTTTTCACCTCAGGGCTGGTTTGATGACAGAGAAATTTCAATTATTGTAAATCGAGTTTTAAGAGATGATCCTTCAAAAGGTGATATGAATCATAGACAAGGAATAAAATTTAAACCATTAGTTAGGGCATTAGTAGATTTTGATTTATGGCCCATTTACATTATTGGCTTGATAGCATTCATACCGAGTAATACTGTTGACGGCTATCTCAATATAACCATGAGAAGCTTTGGTTGGTCAACTACAAAAGTAAACTTTTTTGCAATTCCTCATTACATTCTTCATATTTATTTCTTACTAAGAATCACAAAACTAAGTGAAAGATATAACCAAAGAGCTTACATAGCTTTGCTAAGTCCACTATTTCTAGTTCCATTGGTTATAACTTTTAATTATTGGAGTGGGGCGATGGTAAATGCTTGGGGGACTTGGGTTTTATGTACCCTTATCGTTGGGGCTCCTTACATTCATGCTATAAACGTAGCATGGGTATCAAGAAATGCTGGTAGTATCAAGACCAGAGCTGTGGCCAGTGCCATGTATAATATCACAGTTCAGATTGGCAGTGTCATATCTGCAAATATATATAGACAAGATGATGCTCCCTTATATAACCGAGGGAACAGGCATATTCTCTACATATCTCTAGCCTTAGCACCTATAATATTGTCCGTGAAAGGGTATTACAGTTGGAGAAACCATACAAAGAGAGCTAAATGGCAAGCTATGACCCCTGCCGAACAGAATTGGTACATTCATCATACTACAGATGAAGGTAACAAAAGGCTTGATTTTATGTTTGGTAGTTAAATATACAAATCTGTCTAAGAGTATTAAAATTGTAGCCTTAATTCCGTTTTCGCATTAACTTCATGGAAGAAAAATGTAACCAAAACTGAGGAAGAAGTGAAAAAAAAAAAAAAAAGAACTGAGTGAGAAGTGTAAAAGTAAATAAACCGTTTAGTGTATCATTAGTGAAAGTTTGATTAAAGCAATATTGATATCCAAGCTAATAAGACATAGAGATACTATCTTCGAATTAAGAGTCCAGGGCTGCAATATATACTTCACTAAGAGGAAACGAAGAGAATACTCAAAGGAACAACACTGGGCAATTTCAATTTTGATACTTGAAAAGATTTGCATTAATATCAAATATCGGTGGTTCTAATAGTTATATTGAATACTAGAACATAACTGAATACCTTTCAAGAAAAAATCGAAAAAACTTAGATCAGATTACCGGTTATCCGAGAGAAGAAGGAAAGGAAGGAGACTACTAGTAGATCCTACTTCAACAATTAAATCAAAAATATGGAAAGGTACAACGAAAACAATTACCTCGAGGATGAGGAACTAGCACAGTTACATTCTCAACAAGCAGAAGAGATTCCTCAACAGACTGCGGCCCCGCCAATAGTCGACGAAGAAGAATTACTTGCAGCTCAAGCAGCAGCAGAAGCAGCAGCAGCTCAACAGCAACAACAACCAGGTGGGGCATTTAATAATGTAGGTCAAGGTTTGACTGGTAGAAATCGAGATATAATGATGCAATATTGGCAAGAAACTATTAACTCTATTGAACATGATGATCATGATTTCAAGAATCATCAGTTACCTTTGGCTAGAATTAAGAAGGTTATGAAAACCGATGAGGACGTTAGAATGATCAGTGCTGAGGCTCCAATATTATTTGCTAAAGGTTGTGATGTATTCATTACTGAATTAACCATGAGAGCTTGGATTCATGCCGAAGAGAATAAAAGAAGAACTTTACAAAAATCAGACATTGCAAATGCTTTGACTAAAAGTGATATGTTTGATTTTTTAATTGATGTTGTCCCTAGAGAAGAAGAAAAACCAAAGAAGCCAACATCCTCTAGATCAAATGGCTTCAACACTCCTCGCTCTAATTCTCAATATCAAGATCAATATCAACAAGAAAGTAATTTTGGAGATCAAATTCCTGAGCAAGATCAAACTCAAACTCAACAACAAAATTTCCAAAATCAACATCCTCAACTCCATTCAAGACCAAATCCTCAACTGCAGCAAAACCAATCCCCTGCTCAAGCCCAACAGGTCCAGTCTCAACAACCACAGTTGCAACAAAGTCAAGCTCAACAACAAACTCAGCAACAGGCACCACCTTCCCAAGAGCAGACTGGAGATCAACCTGATTTATTACAACGACAAATATTACAGCAACGATTGTTTCAGGAGCAACAACAACAACAACAATCACAACACCAGATGTATCAAGACTCTCAATTACAGCAACGACTGCAACAACAACCAGAAAAGCTTCCTAGCCAAGCTTTCCCTCCACAACCTAGTACAAACCAAGAACAACCTCCACAATCTACACAACAAGAGCAACCTACACAGCAACCTACATCACAACAACCAGGAGATAATAATGGCGAATACAATAATTATCAAAACTTCAACTCAGTTTATGAAAATGGATTTTAAAAAATTGATGCAAAAAAAAAAAAAAAAAAAAAAAAAACACACCATACTTGTTTATAGTTAGTCTTATTCTACACAACACATCCCTGATAGACGATTGAACTTGATAAACTTCAATTTCCTCATCGTATAAAAATGAGATATTGTTTCTCGAAAATAGTTGAATCAAAATCCTAAAAAATCCTTGATATAGTTTTAAAATCTATAGATTTTTCTTTCCAAAAATTTTTATCTTTCTCTTTCTAAATTTTACTTTGTTTTTTGTTCATTTTGTTGCTTGTTTAATATTGTTTAATGAACTTCATGAGACTATCCTCTGTACTTTTAACTCATTATACCAATTTCTATTTCTTTTTGATAGCTAGTTTTTATAATCTTTTCTTTTCTATTCCTTACACTTTTCGTCACGACTGCTAATTGATTCTTTTTTCCCTCTTTTACTTTACAATTGTAGTTTGTAACATTGCAGTAACTGCGACCATGAATATACTCGAACCATTCGAATATTTATCTAAAAAATCTATACTATAACCTTTAGGTAGTATAATCGGGCCATTTCGGATTGGAATTACTAAGTCTGCACTACCTTTTTTTTTTTTTTTTTCGCTTCCTCGCTGAAAAAGGAGTATTGGAAAAACCATTGCTCCTGTTGTAGGATGACAATTTATAACCACACCATTTCTCTTCCCAAATCCTTCATAGATACTTTGAATTTGTCATTGACTTAGCCGGTGTATATAATCATATACTCGTGAATTATATTAAGTATCAATTGACTTCGAACTGAATATTTACGGATAGAAAAAGGTCATATATATATACATTGTAAAAAATTATAACTACTTGAGGTGAAGAAATAAGCTAGAAAATTTCTATTGCTTCAATTATCACATTCCCAAAATCAATTGCTGCAATCCTCGTTGTGAAAATTCAAAATAATTAATCATCAGATTTCACATATTATAAAAATTGTAATCCCCTCATTGGATCTTAACCTTTGCTTATCATTTTTTTTTCGAAGAAGCCCTTTATGAAGAATGTTTAATATTTATAAAAATTCAATTGCTCATTCAATTAAACATTCTACTTTACCTTTATTTATAAGACATAATATAAGGTATAATACAGCATCTTCCACTTTACTTAAGTCTTGTAATCCTCAATTACAATCCAAAATGAATTTACTCACCATATCTCAATCACTCGATGAATCTTATAATAAACATAAAATTATTCCAGATGTTGTTGACAAGTTTGACACTCAAGGATTACTTACAATTGAATATAATGAAGATGATCAAGTGGCTTTAGGAAATACTTTGAAAGTTGAAAATACACAACATAAACCAACAATTCAATTTACTCTCAATTCTCCAGGTCTGGAAAAAGAATTGGAAATCTCAAAAGATGATAGATTCACTTTGGTTTTAACCGATCCCGATGCTCCTTCAAATAAAGACCATAAATGGTCTGAATACGCCCATTGGATTGTTACCGATTTACCATTGAATGCTAATTCCGAATCTTCCTCATCTGCAACCGCTGATGGAAAAGAGGATTCTTTGAGTACCATATTAGATTATACTAAAGGTAAAGAAATTTTATCATATGTTGGACCTGCACCCCCTCCAAAGACTGGAAAACATCGTTACGTATTCTTGCTCTATAAACAAGATCCAAAAGTTTACCTGCTTCCTCCACCACCCGACAGACCTAATTGGGGTACTGGTACTCCAAGTAGCGGTGTAAGAGATTGGATAAAGAAACATGGTGGTAAGCTGCAATTACTAGGTATAAACTTTTTCTATGCTCAAAACAACGACCAAGATTAAACAATCTCTAATATATATATGTAAGTATATATAACGTTTTAAAAAAAATTTAAATATAATTTATTATACGAATGTGCCAATGTCATTAATCATTATATATTCACTATATATCTCTATTGTCGTTTATTAATATTACTATATTCCTTGGGACTTACAACTAAACCTTTACCTTTTCTAGCACCCCTATAAATAGTTTCAATAATGTCAATCAATTCTTGTTTTTCACCAACTAAGAAATTTAGTTTATTATTATTACCAGTTCCAAAGTCACACATCATATGCTTATTACGATAGAAAAACATCACAGTACAAGGATCATATAACTCATACATCTGATTAAAGTCTGGTACTTCGTCAATATCACATAGGTAAATTGCAGCAAAATTACGAACCTTTTCTGCTATACCATAAAGAAATTCATCCATTATCATACAATTTTTTTCGTAGTCACGTCCAAACCGTATTACTACAAGTCGTTCATCTTCAGAAAGTATGGCCTGGTCCACATGCCAGCCAGTGTGGAGATGTGTAAGGAATATAGAACTCATTTAAGTTGATTCTGTAGAAGGAATGGTAACTATATTACCCAGCGATGGAGTTGTATATTTTTTTTTTTTTGTTTCGTTTCCTGTATGATTCTCAACTATTTTTGTGCTCGCAACAACTTTTTTAGGCTTTTTCAAATTTTGCATCCACAAACTGTTCATATCTCTGAACTGAATATACATCATATATCATGTTGAAAAGGGTCAAGTCTCATGGAAGTGCTCTTTCAGAAATTAAAAGAGAGCAGTTCTTGGAGTCAGAAAATAAAATAGTAGGAATTGGGGCCCAAAACAATCAAAATGAAAACGAAGATCTGGGCCAAAATCTAAACCATGATGCAGAGAACAAGCAAGGAGAGAATGACAATCTGCCTACTTTGAAGAGAAAACCCAGCAGGCTCGCGAGGTTCTTTCTGAGACTGGAGCAAGTTGAAGAAAGTGTTAATGCCGAGCCGGAACTATTCCCACTAAAAGATTTAACGAACACCGAATTATCAAGAAAGTCAATAACCGGTTTGAAGATACGCGATAACATGCTTTATTACTTTGGTTTGGAAAAATCAGAGCCCGAAATGAGTCAGCCAATGAACCAAGTGCAACCGAAACAAGAGACTTTTGAAGCTACCCCCGACACTACGATCGAGGAATCTCAAGACAAAGAAGAAACAAGCAATCCAGAAAGTACATCTACGGATAATACAATCAAACAGGTATATCAGTCCTTCCTGGGTATTCCCAGCAGTAGACGAGCATGTCTTAACGCTTCACAACAAATGGCTTTTAAAGTGAGTATGAGAATTTTCAGAGAAAGAGAACTCACCTACAATTTTTATTTTAAATGGGTATTATGGGTTGAAAAAAATACACCTGATAAAACAAGGGACTTGAAAGTAGCAAGATTAATTGAAACTAATTATGACTTGAAAGACATGTACAAATTTTATTTGAAAAATCAAAAAATTTACAATAAATTTCATATTTTTCGCATGGGAACAATGCCTAGAAGGACTTCATCAAAATTAGTAAATGGTACCAAAATTGAATTTCAAGTACCAATATTACTAGATTATGAATTTATGAAGGAGTCATTGAGGATAATATTGAGTGATGATTTGTATCAGCCCGATAACATTCAAAGTATGTATAGCTTGATCAATAAAATATTTAATTCACGACTAACATAGGCAGTCCCCATTATTGGAGTTACCTTTAAAAAATGCAATGAGCAGTATTCAATATTAAGTCTCTGGACTTCTCAGTCATTCCAAAAAGCAAATAATACCCACATAGTAGAATTGCTAGAACTAATAAGGCAAAGTATTCCAAGCCACTTTCATGTCGTTTTGGACCTGGCAGTTCTTGTGTCGAATAAATCATTAGACAGCGTTAAGGTTTTTGGTGAGCATGAAACCGACTAGTAATATATTATCCTGTTATATAGTCCTTTCAAAAATTTCTTTTTCAAGTATAAATAAACGGTTACTCAATTGAATAGCTTCCAAATGAGGTATATCGGGGTTCTCATTGGTTTGATTTGACATCTTTAAATTAAAGCGCTATTTGTGATCGTTACTCATTTTACAAAACCTGCTTAGAGTTCCTGTTAGACTACAAGGAGATTATAGAAAGGTGCCAACACTCGTGGAATCGAAAAGGACTGAAAAATGATCATCGTGTTGATAGTATTCTATACTTTATTGTTCTACTTTATGAGCCACACCATAAGGATTCTTTTGGTTTGCTTGAGTATGGTCTCCTTGAGTATGATTTACTTGAGTATGATTAGTCAGACAATCTGGAAGGTACTCATCACTTCTACATACCTAGGATTAATTGATATTGGTTCTTCTGGAATTGGTTATGTTATTGATTAGCACCCATCAGATTTTGGTGCGAATACCATGAATCCATTATGGGAAAGCAGCAAATCAGTATTATTATTTTTTTCTTTAATTATATATATATAGATAGATAGATATAAAGGTTTACATTTAGATATAGACTAGGACGTACTTAAGAAAATAATTCAAATAGTTGACCTGACTAGTCATGTCTTCACTTTAGAGCAGTAACTGGAAACAATTTAGCTTCTGAAAAGTATCTCATACTGAAGGATTTCTCTCACCTAGTATAAATGATAGTTGTTCCATTACGAGAGGTAAATACATCAACTTATCTACAGTCGTCAAGATATATTAATCAATTAGCTACTTAGTTAAGTAAGATCTAAACTATGGGGAAGTCAGGTGAAAACAATCTATATAAGTAAAGCTTACCAGGTAAATAGCCATACACGACTTATCCGATGTACGGAGGTTTCAGCACCAAGTCCGAAATTTTCCAGAGCCAATCAACAAAGCTCGTTTTTTGACTTAGTAACAGAAAACCAAAACCAAAACCAAAAGCAAAAAAAAAAAAAAGAGGAAAGTAATATAAGGAATATACTTCAAACTAACGATAGATTAGATAGAGCAAAAGATGTCTACCTCACTTATTCGTACTATCAAGAATATTTATCATTCAGGATTGAAGAGAGCTGCTTGGCAGATTCAAACCCATAATGATACCAAAAGAGGTTGGTTAGTAGGTGAAGATGATTGGGGTAACAAATTTTATGAAACTGATGCACCAGAAGAAATTCATTTAAGAACTAGATGGGTTGAATATGCCGACTGGGGGATTGATATGTCAAGAGTTGAACCAGGTTGGCATTATTGGTTAGGGTATGGTACCAATACTCCACCAAATAAATTACAAGGTGATCAAGTTGCCAGTAGATCTTATCCATTACTTAAACATAAAGAAAATTTGACTGCTACCAGAGGTGCCTATGTTCCTTATAATACTGCTAAACCAAAACATGAATCATGGCAACCAGAAGTCAAAGAACGTGTTGAAGTTTAAGTCAATTCAATTTTTACTCATATAAATTTATTTATTAATTCTGATTTTATTTTAATCAAATCATCATATATTCAAGTAAAGAGTTTGCCAATGTTTGGTTCATCTTTTCCGAACAAAATTACTGCAATCTTTTCTTTTAATTACATTTGTTCATGTTCCATATTCTTCTTTATATTATTATCTATTTATCATTCTTCATTTTTTAACGGTTATTTCTTTTCTCTTTAAAGACAAATTATCAATAAATTCATAGTTCATTGAAATACATGTTTTATTGTAGAGTCTAAGTCAGAATTTGATAGCATGAACCATCGTAAACTAGTTGATCCCAAATTATCTGATGATGCGGAAAATTTAAAAGCATCGGGAAGTGAAAATTTACCAAAAGAATAAAAAAAACGACTGAAAAAAAAGATACTTAATAGATTCATTAAGAAACTACTTTCACTAATAGAGCTATACAATATGTCAGGTGAAAATAAAGAAGGTAATCTTCCAAATCTTGCTTCAGAAGCAGTTTTGGTTAAATCAGAACCAGTTCCAGATGATTTTGTTGAGGTTCTGGGAATTGACTATTCAA
This sequence comes from Hyphopichia khmerensis, assembly GCA_030569195.1. NCBI lineage: Eukaryota > Fungi > Ascomycota > Pichiomycetes > Serinales > Debaryomycetaceae > Hyphopichia > Hyphopichia khmerensis. The sequence goes on along the minus strand of JAJMKE010000039.1, from coordinate 71,902 downwards.
AAGATTCCGCTTATAATATGAAGGCAGTTGATTTAATTGATTCCATGAAAACCATGGGGTTCCAAGCTTCATCAGTGGCTTCTGCTTGTGATATTATAAATAAAATGAGAACCTGGAGGGGTAAACATATCGATGAATTACCACAACATGAAAGAACTGGTGAATTCGATGATGAAGGTTATCAAAAAACTACAATTTTTTTGGGTTATACTTCAAATTTGATAAGTAGTGGATTAAGAGATACTTTAAGATATTTGGTACAACATAAATTAGTTAGTGGGATTGTTGCCAGTGCTGGTGGTATTGAAGAAGATTTGATTAAGTGTTTAGCACCAACCTACATGGGTGATTTTGCTTTACCAGGTAAAGGATTAAGAGATAAAGGAATGAATAGAATTGGTAATTTATTGGTTCCAAATGATAATTATTGTAAATTTGAGGAATGGATTGTTCCTGTCTTGGATAAAGTATTAGAAGAACAAGAAGAAAGTATGAAAAATTTAGGATCTGAAGGTTTAAACGCTGATTCTGATGCTATTTGGACTCCTTCAAGATTAATCGATAGATTAGGTAAAGAGATCAATGATGAAACCTCTGTTTTATATTGGGCTCATAAAAATAAAATTCCTATTTTCTGTCCTGCTTTAACTGATGGTTCCATTGGTGATATGATATTTTTCCATACTTTTAAAGCTTCACCACAAAGATTTAGATTGGATATTGTTTCTGACATTAGAAAAATCAACTCCATGTCAATGGAAGCAAGTCACGCTGGTATGATCATTTTAGGTGGTGGTTTAATCAAACATCATATTTGTAATGCTTGTTTAATGAGAAATGGTGCTGATTATGCCGTTTATATTAACACTGGTCAAGAATTTGATGGTTCCGATGCCGGTGCAAGACCAGATGAAGCTATAAGTTGGGGTAAGATTAAAAGTGATGCCAAACAAGTCAAAGTTTACGCAGATGTAAGTGTAGTATTCCCATTAATAGTGGCAGCTACTTTTGCAGCCCAAAGACCAAAACAACCATAATCATATACCTCATATTAAATGTTAATTCCATATATTTTTTTCTCGATCAATATCATCATCAGTAGAGTTACTGTACTTGTAGCCACACATTCATTTCAAGTATCAATATTGTTGGTAGTTGCCAACTTCAAATCTCAGGTATGATGGCTGGCTTTTTGCGACACTCTTTTAGTTAAGTTTGGGCACGCTTTCAAATTTTGTATGGTGCCACACATTGATACGCACCTTTTTTATTCCGCTGATAAACCGATTATCGATAGTATAAATGTAGATTTAGTCTTCTTTCTTATTTTATTTTTATTTTACCAATTTGTTTTAACTTCCTACCAAATTACTTTATAACAGATGTCTCAAGATCCTTCAATTGAAGCATTAGAACGTGCTTTCCAAAACATTGACTTTGCCAAACTTGTCAAGGAAAGTATGGCATCAAATGGCAACTCCAATACCACTTCTAAGTCAGTTTCTTCTTCCAATGGCATTGAAAATGTTCATTCGTTTGAAGAGTCTTTCTTTTCCAAATATGCTGACGAATATATTGACTTTACTTATAAGAATCCAACAATCTATCATGTTGTAGAATATTTTGGTGACAAATTAAAGTCTCAAGGTTTTTCTTATATTTCTGAAAAAGATTCATGGCATGCTATCAAACCAGGTAAGTATTTCACTACTAGAAATGGTTCTTCACTTATTGCGTTTACTATTGGTAAGAATTGGACTCCATCCAAAGGTCTTGGGGTAATTGGATCTCATATTGATTCTTTAACGGTTGCTTTGAAGCCAAGTTCAATTAAGAATAAAGTTGATGGTTATGACTTATTAGAAGTTGCACCATATGCTGGTACCTTATCAGATGTTTGGTGGGATCGTGATTTAGGTATTGGTGGTCGTCTTATTGTTAAAAAGGACAATAAAGTTACTAGCACTTTGGTTGATAGTACTCCTCATCCAATTGCTCATATCCCAACTTTGGCTCCTCATTTTGGTGCCCCAGCCGTTGGTCCCTTCAATAAAGAAACTCAAGCAGTCCCTGTGATTGGATTTTCAAGCGAACCAGATGCACCAGCTACAGAATCAGAGAAGAAGGCTCCATTGTATGGTAAACACCCAATTAAATTATTAAGATATATTTCAAAAATTTCAAATACTCCAATTGAAGATATTTTACAATGGGATTTACAATTATTTGATGTTCAAAAGGGATCATTAGGTGGTTTGAATAATGAATTTATTTTTGCTCCAAGAGTTGATGACCGCGTTTGTTCGTTTGCAGGTATCTATTCATTAATTGAAGCAGATAAGAGAAACCTTCTCTCTGATGATAATTTTTCAGTTGTTGGTTTATTTGATCATGAAGAAATTGGATCAGGTTCTAGAACCGGTATCAGAGGTCAATTATTTGAATCAACGGTTTCGAGAGTCATTTCATCCGAGTATTATAATTCTAATCTCTCTGAAGTCAGTGATTCATTAGCTACTGCTTATGCAAATACAATTATTTTATCAGCAGATGTTAACCATTTGGTTAATCCAAATTTCACTAGTGTCTACTTAGAAAACCATAAACCAATTCCAAACAAAGGGGTTACTATTGCTTTCGATACCAATGGTCATTTTGCTACTGACTCTTTGGGAACTTCTTTATTAGAGGAATTGGCTCGTTTAAATGATGATCAACTTCAATACTTCCATATTAGAAATGACTCCAGGAGTGGTGGTAGTATTGGTCCTTTGATCTCTTTAAAAACAGGTGCCCGTACTATTGATTTGGGTATTCCTCAGTTATCAATGCATTCAATTAGAGCCACTGTTGGTTCGAAAGATATTGGTAATGGTATTAAGTTTTTCTCTGGGTTTTTCAAAAACTGGAGAAAAACTTACGACACTTATCAAGATTTGTAGTTTGTTCTTTTTTGTTTTAGTTTCTTAAAATCAAAAGTTATTTTTTTAAATAAAAGTTATCAACATTATATATATACGTATATATATTTATAGCTAAAATCACAAGTTTTCATCAATTTGTAGAGAGATTTTTTGCAATTTAATTAAATTTGGTAATGACACTACCATGTCATTGGGCCATTTCTTACCCCATTTCCTTCTCGAAAGCCACCTCTAGACTGGCATACAAATAGTGAATTCATTAACACGTTTCAGTAAGAGGAAAAGATATTCACTGTACTAACTAGAACATTCAACAGGGATTTTTGACCGTTAATTAAACTAGATTTAAGGGAGGTGCAGAAGGCAGAAAAAACAGACTAACGCAACGAGCTTAAAAATAACAGAAAAAAAAAAAAAAAAAAAAAAAAACAGAAAACGAAAAAAACCAAAAAAAAAAAGTACATGAAAATCATCAATCCTCATCAGGTTTGGCAAGAAATACTCCTCATTTCACAACAAGTCCCTTGCAATTGATAACCCTGCTGTGTTAATCATACACCAGTAGCCTATATTTCCTCTGCTGAAGCATCTCTTTGTTTAGAAGTTGTTCGAAAATGGGTATGTATCGGTTGATTTGATTTCTTTTGATTCGGCTAATATTATATAAACTGCGGCGGGCATTTTTCTGATTAGCAGATATTATTAGTTTGAGTCACTTAACATTTCCATTATGATTCTTACGTGAATGGGAAATAGTATGGTTTCGTCAATTGATGATTTTAGTTATGGCTATATATAGATTATTTCAAGCATTGTGGGTTTGATGATTTCAACTCTCAAGGAATCAACAAGTCCCTCTAAGTCAATTGACCTTGATCTCTGGTTGGGAACATAACCAACGAAAGTTTCGAGGGATGTCATTTATTGAAAATCGTGAAATGTTTTGTGAAGTTTGAAGTCTTTGATGCGAAGTACTAACAAAAATTTTTCATTCTAGCTCCCCCAAAGAAAATGTCCTTACAGGAGTTCTTCTCTGATGAATGTATGTATTGAATTCAATTTTTTTGATAATACGAAGTGCAATACTAACAAGATCGTCTAGCATTTGGTGGTTCATGGGCAGATGATGACATTGATTTGGCATCAATATCAGTACCAATTGAAAAAAATAGACCTTATTCATCTGATGGTGGATTCAATCATTCCGGAGGATTCCACGGTCAAGGTGGTCATTCCGGTGATAATGGACCTCCTTACATCATCAAGTTATTAAATTTACCAGTTACAAGTGATGAACGTTTTGTGGATGATTTATTTAAAAGTAGATATACCCCTTATGTCAAATTCAAAATCGTGGTTGATCCAATTTCCAATATTTTGGAGTCTCATGTAATCAAAAAGGTTGCATTTGTTGAATTGACTACTTATGAAGATTATTCAAAAGCATTGAAATGGATGGACTTATTCTATAAAGGTAATAGAAGAGTCATAATTGAAGCAGCAGATTTTAATGATTTTCAAAATTGTATTTCTTTTAATCAAGAACATGAAGCAGAAATCGAAGAAATTATAGAAAACTTTATATCTGGAAAAAACCAGGAACACGGCCATCATAGACGTGGCTTGGCGGGTATGCCATTACCAGATCCTCATGATAATGGAATTCATGCTAGCCCTCCTTCAAGAAATAATTTACCTCTCAACAGATCAAATCCCAATGATGTTCCTCGTCGCTCTCCTGTGATGAATAGTACTCAGATTCATAAACCAAAATCAAATCCCTTCGGAGCGGCTAAACCAGTTGATATAGTTTCAAAAGAAAAAGAACTAGATGATAAAATTGTAGCCATCAATCACACCACTTTCAAGACTATAGGCTCAGAGGATTCAGAATCTCAGTCCACTTCTAGAAGATCATCACAAACCAAATCAAGAAGACCTTCGGTTACCATCTTGAAAAGACCTTCCATCCCTTCCACAACCAAGCCAGATTCCCTGCCAACGTCCTCAGTTGCACCTGGTACTACTCAAGAAGCCCCTAAATCACACAATATGAGTCTTGCTGATATCTTAAGTGTTCAAGGGGATAACTCCCCAGTTAGTGGAAGAAGAAGCACTCCCGCCAAACAATCACCGAAGCCTACTGTCATTAAGCCTGTTATTTTGAAGAAGAAAACTCAGTCTACTTTGAGTCCAATGTCAAGTAATCAAACAGACGCAACTCCTACAACCAGCGCAACTACAACCCCACCTCCTAATCCACAACCCATATTAATCGATGAAGAGGCACAAAAGGCGAAAGAATTGGAAATTGAAAACAAGTTGAAGCAAATTAATGAATCGTTTTCGAGGAATAATGCATCAGAGACTAATTCAAGCGACAAGAATTCATTTGAATCAGATATTCCTATTAGTCCAGAAAACTCTAATGAAAGTACTCAACATAAGGCTAATAATTCAGGTAAACATCGTATCGATTTATTAGCCCACCCACCGAGATCACATATATCCGAACCTAATAAATCACAATTTTCATCTGGTGATCGTCCAAACTTCAAACAGCATTTTGATGAAATGACCAAGAAAGCTAGTCTTAGGGCCAATCATCAAGGTCATACTCCTCGCAACAATCGCAACAACTACCAAAATAACAGGAATCATAGCCATGGAAGGCGTCAATACCATCAGGGTGGTCAAAGCACCACCAATTCTTCTCGGAAAAATAGTACTTCGTCTGAACATGACGCTGGCGTACCCCCTTTGTCACCTCCACCTTCAGTGAGCGAATCTTTTGCTAGATCGAATTCTCCTAGTCGCTCACCAAATAAGCGTTTTAATAACATGAGTAATGATCATTCAGGTGAATATAATAATAGTTTCAAGGCCAGTTCTTTAGAAGAAGATGAGGTAATTGAAAATGTGAGAGCATTGGCACTTCGTGATGATAGTGTTCGCGGGTCTTCTCGCGGTAGAGGTAGGGCCCGGGGTGGTTCTAGGGGCAGAGGTTTCCATAGGGGAAACGGCTATAATCCTGGTAGAGGTGGTCACAAAGTTGGTTCCAATATCAAGCATCAATATGTTAGTAACAAGCCTGCAGAAGAATTGTGCTAATTAAAACTTTTACTTCTCGATTTATTCTTTATTCGCTTTATGGTTTGTCTGGTTTGTTCTTGAAAAGGTCTGTCTTCTATTTTGTTCTTTTTTTTTCATGTTTATTACTTTCATTAATCTCCAGTAAACTTTTTTCGTTTGCTTTCGATGTTGATCAATGAGCTACTATTTACTTAAGTCCTAATCCCCATTTAGTAATTACTTAGCAATTCGACCTCTACATCGCAAAGTTTTGCATCTACATAATTATTGGCTTGTCTTTTGTTATATTTTCTCTTTTTTTTTTTTTTTTTTTTTTTCATTTAATGTGATTCCTTACTGCTTTAATTTATCATAGTTTGTTTATCATCTGTCATGTATGGTAGCTTGTGTCTTACTTTTTAGATACTTTCTCTCTTCGTCCGCATATTCAAAAAGCGATTTCTTGTTTTATTCATTTTACCAAGGGCTTTTCCTAGTTGAGGAAATTCACAATACCCCCAGCTAAGCTATATATAAAGATCATTAATATATTAGATTGCATTTATTTTTCACATTCAAAGACTTGTAAGTTGATTGTAGTTTGATAATTTCTCGTCAGCATGTGGTTGAACAATAGTCCTCAAATCGAAGCGGTTAGCGTATGAACGAAGTGTCTTGAAAGTGAACAATAATTCCCGCTCACGAAGCATTTCTTCTTAAGTTGTTCAACGTTAGAATCATTTCTAGGAATACCTATAACAATTCCCGCTCACAATTGGCATACTACTTTACATTATTTTGATCAAGCTTAAGGTAAGTAGCTATGAAATCTATTCTGATTCAGGGCCCCTCGTTGACCTTTCATCGTATTCATTATTTTTAAGATTGTACTACTATTAGACTTCGTAAGTTGAATGTTACTGAAATATCACTAAATAATTATTAAATATATATATTAGTCACACTAAAACCGAATTAATCGAAACATAGGATTTTGTAGCTTTAGATCATTCCGATGGTATTGATCAGAAGGAAATGAATGATTTTACACCTTCTTAACAAAAGCTGTGATAGCCCCTCCTTTTTTTTTTCGTTTCTGTTAAGCTTTGAAACCAAGTGCCTCTTGCTTTAAGAAATAGTTATTGCCCGAAACAACAAGCCTTCAAAATTAGGAGGAGTAATAAGATAAATAAACAAACCACGGTTAATGTGCTATTAGAGAAGGGAACAAATAATGTCATTAAATGATTACAAATCGATAATTAACCGACAGTAAATTTCGAAGAATAATTTTACAAAAGTTTTTTTTTTGGGAAACAAGAGTCAACGAACCAATGCTTCAGGTGAGCCGATCTATAAAAGACCACTATCTCTCAAGGAATTTTCTAAAATAGTTTCTTTAACAGCAGCAAAAACCAATTGGATGTTCGACGTATCAGTTGCTTGAGTAACATGGGGGTAAATATTTAGGCCCGATCTATTCACTTGAGTAAATCTCCATAAGATATATTTGGCAGCTTTGTTTATATTATCACCACCGTTATAATCAGGGAAAAAGTTTTCTAGTGGGGAGTAAGGTAATTTATCAGCAAAAACATCAATTTTATTCAAAAATAAAACAATTGAAGTTCTTGCGAACCACCTAGAGTTTACGACTGAATCAAATAAGGTCAAAGATTCTTCCAATCTATTTTGACTATTTTCTTCTAATAAAACTTGATCGTACTCCGATAATGCAACACAGAAAATAATTAAAGTAACGTTATCAAAACAATGAATCCATTTCTTTCTTTCTGATCTTTGACCACCAACATCGTACATATGAATATTCAAGCCACTACTCATTTGGAATTTAAAATCATAAATACCAGAAGTCTTTTTACGAGTTCTTAAAATATCTTGTTGAGATGGAATATAGGTAGATTGAACAATTCTATCCATATCACTTAAGAAGTAATGGGTAGAATCAATTAAGTAAAATTTACCTTGTTGAAATTTTATGAAAGTTTGAACTTCAGGGGTATTATAAATTGATTTAATTTTATTGGCAATTTCAGAATCAAAGACATCTTCAGCACTTATTGAGAATTCATAATCTAAAATCTCATTTAAAGTTGACAATTCCAATACATGTTTGCGGCCGGATTTTTCACCTTTATATTCTTGTAGACTACCACTTTCAGAAGATTTACTGGCATCAGCCTCAATTTTATCATTAGTTTCATCAGTTGGAGTTTCTTCACCATCAACAATGAGACTTGGAGTATCAGGTTTTTTGATTAAATCTGGTTCTAATTCCATAATGGCATTTATAACATTTCTTATACAATCCAAAATATTTTTATAAACAAAAGGTTTGTATTCGAATAATTCTTCTTTGGAAAATCCATTTTTGTGAATAATCTTCATTTGTTTAACAATTGTTGATTTACCACTTTCACCTGAACCTAATAATAAAACCTTAACTTCCTTATCAGTTGGAGAAGCAGCGGCTGCATCAACGGTTGAATTTTGAACTTCTTGATTTTCATTTTGATTTTGAAGCTGCTTTTCATTAAGTTTATCACCGTTATTAGAGGAGTCAGTAGAACTGATATTCGGTTGTTGTGAAAGTTGATTATTAGTAGAGGGTTGGTTATTTTTAGATGCTAAGGCTTGAGATTGATCTTGACGTTTTGCTTGAGTATTGCTTTTACCAGCAGCGTCATTAACTGGTGGACTTTTGGATGCACATATACCCATGATTTATTAAGATACTTGACAAATAGGTGAGGAATTGAATTAAAACTGGGAAAAGGGGAACGAGTATATTTATAAATAAGGATAGCCGAAAATAGTCAAGTTCAAATCAAAAAAAAAAAAAGAAAAAAGGAAAATAATGTATAGAATAGAACAAAATAACCAAAAATATAACAAGAATTCAATTGAACACAAGTTGAAAATAACGGATACAAAGGGTATCGAGGATAGACTTGACTTGAAGTAAACAAAAACAAAGGGTAGAGTAAATGAAGTTTAAATTTTTATGTGGGATACGATGGAAACTTCTATTGGCTTAATCCTTTTGGTAGTGAATGGAATGTATTAAGCGATAGTGATGTAATTGGAATACTTTCAATAGATCTCTTTCTTTCTTGGAATGCTTCAATCAAGGATATAAATGATACAAAGAATGATTAAAGCAACTGATCAAAGCAAAAGCAAAAGAGAAAAAGTGAAAAAAGGTATAGCCAGTTGGTAAAAGCGTTGACGACCGTGTAGGATAGAAACAAGACAAAGCACAAAATTCACACACACACAAACAGTCGATGAAGAAAAACAATAACGATATGTACCGAAATTCGATTAGACCGGGAATAGACAAATAAAAAGAATACTTCTATTCACAGAGGAAATATGGAAACGTTTTTGGTTATCCAAATAGAAAATTCCCAGCAGTAATAGAATGTATTTACTTATAGAAAAACTGTTGTAAACGAACGAACAAACGGGAAGGGAACAAAAACGAAAAAAGGTTAAAAGTTCGTTGACGTTGGCGGGTAATTTGATTCAAAGTTAGTGCCTACTTAGCGAGTTATTGTGGCAATTTTTGATAAATGAGAGGTTATGTGGTGTACTGGAAGTTGAGGCTGTTAACAGTATATACTGGGGATTGGACGCTGACTCGATGGCGATTAAATGACTGATGTAAAGCAAACAACGAAGAAGAAGTAGTTTATCTGAGTAGTCAGAAGCGGATCTTTTTTTTTTTTTTTTTTTTGGTTTTTTTCCTTATAAAAATTTTTAGTGGAAGAATTCAAAAATGTTTTAATTGAATAAAACCGAAAACCCGAAACATTCCACTAACAAAACAAAAAAAAAATATATATAAATATATATATATATATATATACAGATACATAAGATGAAATTGAATCAAGATTTGTATATAAGACTTACGAGAGAAGTGGATATAAATGAAATGGGATGAAGTCAATAAAACCAATGAAATTTTAGAATTATCTAATACTTTATTGGGATGTTTGGTAAATGACGTAAAGAAAATATAAAGTAGGAAGCAATGGACAAAAGGGAAGAAGGAACGGAAAAACCCAAATAATCCGTCTAAGTCAATATTAGAAATGATACCGAAGATTAGTGGGGAGTAGACCAAATCAGAGGGACATAAAGTTTTTGAAACTAGTAAATCAAACTTTATAGCTTGTAGAATGATTTAATTTTGATGCGTGTATTGATTCACAATTCACCGTCATTGCCATTGGTTGATTGAAAAGTCTTTTAACCACCTTTGTAGATAATTCACATGTTTCGATGAGATCATTTTCAAAATACCAATAAGTACTATCATCTTTACCTAGTGTTGAACATGTTTCATTCACCTGTTTCAAAAAGAAACATTTGCAACTGATTATGTCATAACTGAAATTTTCACAAGTATGATAATCAGTATTGGATTTTTCAATTTCAAACATACAGCTGGTGAAGTTTGTATTCAAAAATTTAATATAGTCATTGGTAAATAAATAATTAATATCTTTATTGGTTTCAATAGAATATGTTTCAATACAGTAAGTTGGTAAAAGGAGAAATAGTATTATCCAAATCATTCTGTATGGCTATAAAAGGTTTTGGCAGCATCTCATTGGGCGCAAAAAAGCCGTGTGGATATGTACATGGAGGGGTTTTTTTTTTGTTGATTTACTCAACTACGTTTGTGGTATAAGTTACAAATGAAAATTATTAATATATATATATTTGGATATTTATATAGTTATAGATATATTAAATAGCTTACACTCCGGCTTCCAGTTGTTCTAGTTTGGTCTCTGGTTGCTGTTCTTGGCTCTGTTGTTCCTCATTGGGGTTTGAGATAGGTACTTGATCTGGCTTGGGTTCTTCAGCACGAGACTCTTCAGCACGAGACTCTTCAGCACGAGACTCTTCAGCGCGGGGTTCCTCTGAACGAGCCATCTCTAAATCTTCCGGTTCCATGAATTTATCTTTAGGGCCAGTTGGTGGTAAGCTAGGCGGGAGTTTAACCTCCTGGTTTGTGTCTTGAGATTTTAATTGACGTTCTTGAAATTGGGCCTGTTTTTGAGCATCTTGTAATTTTTTACGTTCTTGTCTTCTTCTCTTTTTAGTTTCAAATTCATGCCATTCACCTTTGATATCTTTCAAAAAATATAATGGTTCGGGTTTTGGATCCTTTGTAAAATATGGATGTTCAAGTGCTTCACTTGCAGTTAATCGTTTCTTTGGATTCAAGGTTAATAACTTAGAAGCTAAATCAAAACTTTGATCAGTCATTATTGATTTATATTCTTTTGAAAATTTAGACACTTTATTAACCTTTGGTTTTAACATTTCAAACCATGGTAAATTCTCAATATTTGGCCAACTTTCAATTGTTGGGGTCCCCATTAAATCAAAAATTTTATATAATTGAGATATTTCTTCAGTACCTTGAAAAGTTGCATTCTTAGAGTATAATTCAATTAATAAGCATCCAACCCCCCATATATCAACTTCTCTACCATAATCAGTAGCTCCTAATAATAATTCTGGTGGTCTATACCATATGGTAATAACTCGATTAGTGTAATCAGGACTTTCTCCAGTATTTAATAATTTCATACTTCTTGCTAATCCAAAATCCGCAATTTTAACGGTACCTTTATTATCCAATAAGATATTTGAACCTTTAATATCTCGATGAATTACTCGTTTCTTATGTAGATAATTTAAACCTTCCATCAATTGTTTGAATAAGTATTTACGATGACATTCCTCTAATTTTAAATCTGGATGAGTTAATAAACCAGTTAAATCATGATCCAAGTAATCTAATACCATGTAAATTTGATTATGCTCAATCATCATTTCTAATAATCCAACTATATTTTCATGATCAAATGATTGTAATAACTTTATTTCTCTCATTGCAGTTATTGGAAATCCCTCTCGTTCACTTTCTAATCTTAATTTTTTTAATGCAACAAATTGATTAGTTATAACGTTTTTCGCTTTATAGACTTTACCATAAGTTCCTTCTCCCACTTGTTGAATTCGTTGATAAATTTCGTGAGGCTTTGTTAATTGTATCGAATATACCTGATTTTTGGCCAATTTTTTAACTGGTACGAATGGTGGTTTAGCCTTTTTATTAAATCCAGGACCAGTTGGTACTTTAGAATTTGGGCCTGGTCTTCCATTCACATTCTTCGAGCCTGATGGTCCTTTAGGAACATGTGATAAATTTGGTGATCCCTTATGATATGGTTTTGATTTATATATCTGTGTATGCCTTCTCTTGTCTGGTTTATATCCTCCAGGACCTGATGGGAAATGTCTTTTACCAGAAGCTCCATTAGGTCCACTGGGTCCACTGGGCCCACCTGGCCCACTGGGTCTATAAGATGGACCAGTTGGTCTTGGTTTATCTGATGAAGCAGGTCCAGATGATGAAGGAGTTGAATTTGGCGGTTGACCAGATTGAGCTGAAGGTCCATGAATTTTGGGTCTATAATTATCTCTTTCGTTATATCTACTGGATGCTCCAGGAGGTGGTCTTTTATAACCGCCTCTTGATGATCTTGGGCCCGTAGGCGGTCTATATCTATCTGACATATCAATCTATTTCGATTGTGTTTATCTTTCTCCTATTGACTTTAAATAAATCTCGTTCTCTCTTTTCTTTTCTTCTCTTTTCTTTTCTCCAGTGGCAACACTTGAATGACAGGCACAAGTTAACTGATCGAAAGGTTTGAATGCTGGTACCTTCTTATGTATATAGATGAATCTTTCCAGACCTTCTACTATTCAACTCATTTACTTTGAAAAGACAGTCAGAAGAAAAAAAAAAAAAAAAAACAGTGCGCTAGTAAAAATTTGGGGAGGTTTTGATATTGAACAAAAAGCCAAAGTAGATAATGGTTACCCGCACTTAATATTTGATAGCTGAACTAAACAAACTTCACCAAACTTTAGACTAATTATTCAATTTAATGGAACATGATAGTCATAAGAGTGTAGTATATCACTCATCATTGAATCAAAATGAAGGTATATCATAATGACTCGCTAATAAAGACTATCTTTTTTGTTTTTCTTTTCCAAAAAAAAAAAAAAAAAGAAGCGCAAGCAGCCATTGAATCACCTAAATAGCGATAACATCTTTCTTAGTCTGATTACAGGGAGTATAAGAGGAGGGTGACGGTAGATAAGAACGTTTGTGCATCTACAAACGATCAAACCGTAACCATAGAATATAATAATAATAATATAGAATCAAAAGAGGGTCCAATTTTTCTCTTTTTTAATTAAAAAAAAGTCAAAAAAAAAACATCTTTAAATGGTTAATCTGGTAGTATTATATAAAACATCAATATGCCCCTCTAGTATCAGTCAATCAGCTGGCAATGATAAAATTATCAACTTGGAGAGCTAAATACAATATAGTAATAGCATAGTAGTAACAGTAATTAGTAATAACCTTATAACCAATTTATACACATTTGAGCGGCTAGGAAGAGTCTTGCTTTATATTAAACTATACGTAACAAGTAAGTACCACTAACATATCGTAAATACGTACAATGATCTTATCCTATTGTATATTTACCTCTTTATCTTACTATTAAACATTTGAGTGAGCGTTAAGATTCAGAATGTGACTTTCTTCTAGTTAATCCTTATGTTGTCTTTTTTTTTTTTTTTTTTATGATTTCTGGATTACTCCCTTTATTGGTAGACACACGCAAGGGGAGTAGACCCATACATCCCAATTATCAATTTCCCCAAGATGGACTAATTTCAGTAAGACTCAAAAGATCAAAATAATTGATCTGATAATAAACAAGCTGATTTTTGCCACTTAACCTTTTCCATTACAAGTAATTAGAATGGTATGTCTAGTTTAATGCTTACAATTGAATGACTTTACTAACTTGTGCTGAGGTAGATTGGTAAATTAGCCCACATAACTGCTGATTTAGCGTTAGTATCCGCTTTTTTAGCCGGTGTTAAAAGAAATACTGGTTTAACGTATGTATAATTGAATTGATAAAAAAAGAAAATTGATATCAATTACTAACTTCTGAGTAGTCCAAATGTTGATAGTATAAAAAGTGACGACTTTAAGTACTATGCTTCTAAATATTTAGACGTTGGTGAAACTATTTTCGATTATAGTGCTGCTTATTTTGGCGGTAGTGAATACTTCAAACGTAAGTAAAGTTTCTCTTTTAATTTTAATTTAATTTGTTCTCGCTTAAACCCAATTTAAATAAATATATATATATAATGAATCGAAACTAGCTACATGTAAAACTTATAAGAAACCTATACAATTAATGAAATGAATATAAAGACCAATAAATAAAAAAACAAGAAAGAGGGGGAGAGGAGGTTGAATGGTAAGGACAAGAGGAGCAAAGTGCAAACAAACAAACACGAAAAAAAAAAAGTAAGAAGCAAGATATAAACAGTTACCACAAAGAAGTGAAGTAAAAAACAGACAGACAAAGAGATTATTCAACAGTGACTGATTTAGCTAAGTTACGAGGGAAATCGACATCGATACCTCTATTAACTGCTAACCAATAACTCATTAATTGTAAAGGAATAACGTTTAATAAACCTTGTAAACAATCAACGGTTAAAGGGACTTGTAAAGTTGCAAAAGCTTTACCATGAGCAATTGTTTGATCACCTTCATTACAAATGATAATTGGTCTACCATCTCTAGCAGTAACTTGTTCAATTGCAGACATAACTTTTGGAAATAAAGAATCTCTAGTGGCAAATGCAATAATTGGTAATTTATCATCAACCAATGCTAAAACACCATGTTTTAATTCACCAGCTAAAACCCCTTCTGAATGCATATAACTAATTTCTTTAATTTTGAGAGCACCTTCTAAAGCAGTTGCATGTTGATAACCTCTACCTAAAAGTAATAAAGATTTTTGATCATTAAGAGTTGCATCACATAATTCTTTAATTTGATTTTCTAAATTCAAAACTTTTTTAATTTGTTCAGGAATTTTTTGTAAACCTTGAATAATTTCATGATGACGTTTTTGTTTACTAATTGAATCATTTGATAATGAAAGGGCAAACATAACTAATGCAATATATTGAGAAGTATAAGCTTTAGTTGATGCAACACCAATTTCTGGACCAGCATTAATATGAACCCCACAATGAGTTTGTCTTGACATTGAAGAACCAACTGAATTAACAACCCCAACGGTTAAAGCACCTCTTTCCAAACAATATTGTAAAGCTAAAATTGAATCAGCAGTTTCACCCGATTGAGAAACAAAAACACAAGTATCATCTCTAAAAACTGGAGATTTACGATCCAAAAAATCTGAAGCTAATTCAACACTTACTGGAATTTCAGTTAATTCTTCAAAAATTGATCTAGTTGCTAAACATGAATGATAAGAAGTACCACAAGCAATCATAATAATTCTTCTACATCTTCTAATAGTTGGTAACCAAGCTTTTAAACCACCCAAAGTAACAATATCATTATTAAAATCAATTCTACCTCTCATAGTATTAAAAGTTGAATCTGGTTGTTCAAAAATTTCTTTTTGCATAAAATGATTATAAGGACCTTTCATAATTTCATTTAATTCCATTTCTAAAGTTTGAATTTGTCTAGTAGTTGATTCACCAGCAGATTTTTTAGCTCTATGAATATGTAATTCACCATCATAAATATGAGCAATATCATCATCTTCCAAGAATAAAACTTTTTTAGTATGTTGAATAACAGAAGCAGGATCAGAAGATAAGAAAAATTCAACTGGCATTGGGATACCATCATCAGCCAAGAAAGCTCTTGATTGAGAAGTTCTTAAATTAGATTCATTTTGAGTTAAAGGTAATAAACCTTCAGGAATTGAACCATGATGTTTAGCATGATTAACCGCAGCATCTTGTTGAGCTTGTTGTTTTGGATCAGGAAATTCAACATCAACAAAATCAACTTTTAATTTTTTTTCAGTTTTAACCCCAACTAATAAAGGAGAACCTTTTCTAGTACCACAAACTTCACCAGGATAATGAACGGATTTAACCAATAAACCATAAGAACCTTCTAATTCATACAAGACTTGTTTAGTTAATTCATTTAAATCCAAAGAAATACCAGCTTTTAAATTAGTATCATAAACATGTTTAAATAATTTTGCAATACATTCAGTATCAGTTTCTGATTCAAATTCAAAACCTTTTGATAATAATAAAGTTTTTAAAGCTCTATAATTAGTAATGATACCATTATGAACAATAATAAATTCACCATTTGGATCTGATCTATGAGGATGACAATTTTCAACCATTGGTTGACCATGAGTAGCCCATCTAGTATGAGCAATACCAACATGATTATCAAATATAGTAGAACGTTCAATTTCATCATCAATAATCTTTTGTTTTAAAACATTAACCTTACCAGGAGTTTTAACAATAATATTTGAACCTTTGGCATCACCATCAATGGCAATACCACTAGAATCATAACCTCTATATTCTAATCTTTGTAAACCTTCAATAAGATTATCAACAATCTCACCTCTGGTTCTATCGACCAAGAAGTTAACATAACCAAAAATACCACTAAATAACTTGTTAGTACTTGCTAAAACAAATAACTCTCGAAATCCCTTCCAAATGGGAGATCAAACTAGAAGAAGAGAGAAAAAAAATCAAAAGCTAAAAACACGTTCCAGATCATTTGATCTACGTGTTTCTGTTTACTTTAACATACCACATGATTAATTACTAAGTTTATTTAAACTAAACGAGTGAAAAAGATCAAACAGATCAAAAGAAAAAAAATGACTTCTTTAAAAGAAAGGGATAATCAATTTAATATATATTCAAATTTCAATGCAATGAACAAAAAGAGTACGTTTTTTGGTGTTGTGTTCTCTTTTTTTTTCTTTTTCGATTTCTTTTTTTTTGTTTCTCTTCTTTTGGTTTGGTTTACTATGTGATCTTTGTCTTTTGTTTTTTTTTTGCCTTCACTAATTTTCTCTCTTTTGTGATTTAGACAAGTCTTATTGAATAAATGTAACTAGAAGTAAATCAATGTAAGAATTCAATGATCATTTATATATTATATTAATGATCGGGGCGTTAGTTTATTATTTTAATTTAATTTGTATAAGCGTGCTTAACTTAAAAAGTAAAAATATACTTTAACTGCTAATATTAAAACAAGCAAAACAAACAAACCAAACCAAAGCAAAAAAAAAAAAAAAAAAAAAAAAAAAAAAAAAAAAAAAAAAAAAAAAAAAAAAAAAAAAAAAAAAAAAAAAAAAAAAAAAAAAAAAAAAAAAAAAAAAAAAAAAAAAAAAAAAAAGGTGCCAAATCGAAGAAAACGCAGAAAAAACAAACAAAAATGGTAAATAAATAAACAAAACCAACATCAAAAAAAGAAACACCTGTACTAGAGGGACGCAGAGCCCTTTGCAAATCAGGATACACCCTTGCAATCAGCACCCTTGCTAAAGGGCAGATCAAAGGGTGAGTAACTTTTATAATGTAATATACAATATACAATGTATAATATATAAAGTATAATATATAAAGTATAATATATAAAGTATAATATACAATTGGTATTGTAGTAAGTGATATATGGGGGTATAGTACTGTGCTGGCTATATCTTGACAATTATATTATGATATTACAATATACGATTGCTATTAATACTCCTGGTAAACGTATACAATTAAAATTTTCTTTCAATTTGGATCATGACAACACGAAACAGGACAAAAACTAATATGAAATTTTATGTTTTACAAAAAACACCGTCAATAGATGATTCTTTTAGAATCTTTTTGATCAACAAAAGAGAAAAAAAAAAAAAAAATATCAACTTCGATGTATGTAGATATATTTAATTACATTACCAGAAGTGGGTAATGTATAAACAAGGATGTTTTTTTTTTTTTTTATAATTAAATTTGTTTCTTGTGTATTGTATATCAAATGCTGGCTTAAATGAATTTAAGTGACGAAGTTGTAATGCACTTTTAAAATTAACTCGTAATGATGTCGTAATGATGTGGAAGAATGTTCTTTTGAGTACCTTTTTCATTTGACAAAAGCGAAGAGCGAAGAGCAAAGAGCGAAAAATGGAAAAAACCGAAAAACGAAAAGCGAAAAGACTAACTTCAAGCACAACGCAGTGGCTTTTTTTAGCTGCAATCCTTAATTTGATACTTTTTTGTACAATTGATTCACCTTGTAATGTTTTGTTATTAGGTTATTCATGTTATAAATAGTTTGGACTCACTCAGGGTAACAACCATGTTGGTCTAGGTTAGTTTTATGTCATATGGTAGTAAAACACTAAATTGAATCCATTAATGATGTTATTAGTAAAATTTCATTTTTTAAATTGGACCCTAATAGTGGCTTGACCCAGTATGTTTAGTCACCAACTTGGCTTAAAAGATATGTCTTGATGTTACTGACCTTGGAATGAGGTGTACGGAGGGATGTATAATTTTTCTTTTTTTGTACTAACGTTATCGGTCCTGCACGACCAAATCGATGTTAAAACTAATATCAGCCAACGCTTTTGAGAAGAACTGCATTGAATATATACTATATAAACCATGTTTAAACTAATAAGACCTCCTATAAAGCCAAGACTACTAAAACCTTACTTCAAACCAGCTATATTCCAGTTTCCAAATAGATTCTACTCGGAAACAGTAGATAAAAAACAAAAAAAGAAGAAAAAACCATCTAATTCAATCCAATTAAGAAGATCATTACCAAATAATCAAAATAATTATTCATCAATTAAATCATTAATATCAAATAATATTAATAAGAATGATAATTTTCAATTTGATGAATCAAATTTATTACCAATAACTTCAATTACAATTGGTGAATCAATTGATTTTGATAAATTAATTGATATTTTTAAAAATTTAAAAATTTCTTATAGTTTATTAGTACCAGATGAAGTAATTCATTTACAATGTAATACTAAAGATTTATTAATATTATCAAATGGTACTATAGTTGGTTGGGGTTTTAATGAACAAGAATTATATGATGATTATATTCCATTAATTCAAGATTCAATAACTGAAAAATATATTCCAGAATCTGAAGAAATGGATTATATCGATTTATCAAATCATTTAAAAAATATTGAAAATGATAATGCTTCTTTTATGCAAGGTGAAATTATGATAATTCAAGGTTCAAATGAATTTCAAAAATTATTAGATAAAGCTGCATTTTCAATTGGTTTATCAAGAAGTACTAGATTATCAATCTTAGAAAATTCATTAGAAAATCATATAATGTTAACTAAGAAAAATTCTGAATATTTATCAAAAGGTTTACAAATTAAAACTAATGAATCAGAAATTTTAAAATTAACTGGTAGATTATTCTTATTAAGAGGTAAATTAAATTTATATAATGAATTAATTGAAACTCCTGATTTATATTGGTCAGAACCAAATTTAGAAAAAATTTATATGTCAATTCTGAAAAATTTAGATATTAAACCAAGAATTGAAATTTTAAATAGAAAATTAGATTATGCAACTGAAGAACAAAGAGCTTTATTAAGTGTTTTGAATGAAAAAAAATCAACTAGACTTGAATGGATTATTATCATTTTGATAATGGTCGAAGTTGGTTTTGAAACTTTCCATTTTTATGAACGTTATATTGAAAAAGATAATGAAAATAATTAATACATGTATATAGATTTGTAATTTTATTTGTTTGTAGTGATATCAAAAACCTCCTAAAAAAAAAAAATAAAAATATGCTGAAAAGCTGCGAAATTCCTCTTTTGGCCTTCAATGAACTCCTTCTGCTACCCAAACGTTTTCAACCAACCTCTTTTAACTCCAAACCTGGTATTTCCTCATGTTTCATATCTGCAAATAGTTAGATTATTTAAATGCTTGAAATTGATATAAAAATGTCCATGGTTTCCTTTTTGTGGAAAATCATTTTGTCTACTCAACAACATCCTTTCGCTCGCTAAAATGCTTTATTATTTGTTCAGCCTTTGCTTCTTCTTCAATGTTTTGTTGGCTCGTTCAACTTCAACTAGAATTATAACTATTCCTTGTCATGTCTGTGCTGGGGGAGCAACTACGTTAACTTCAACCGTCTCCTCTTCAATCACATCGTCTTCAACCACACCTTCAACTACAAATAATATACCTTCGAGTATCTATTTTTCTTTAACTCTCGCTCCATTTGACCCTGTTTCTTCTTCACTTGCTGATAATTCAATTAAACCAGTGTCTACTCCTCGCTCAACTTCAACTAAAATAATCACCATACCTTGCCATGCCTGTGATGGTGATTCTACCACTATAACTTCAACTGTATCATCACATAGTAGCTCTTCCACGACTAATAACATTCCTTCAAGTATTTATTTCTCATTGACTCTTGCTCCTTTTGAACCTATGCCTTCTTCGGTTGCTGATACTTCCATAACAGCCATTACATCGGTAGATGCCTCGGTTCCTACTCGTTCAACTTCAACCAAAGTGATAACCATTCCTTGCCAGCAATGTCATGGCGGAACAACCACTTCAGTAATCAGTCTGTATTTTTCAGAATCCACAAGCGAGACTATGTCGACCGCTACTTCTACAACTATTGTTTTGACCTCAAAGACATCTGAGTCTGTTGTTACTTCGGTGAGTGCTGGAACCGAAAGTTCAGGCTTAGCTTCATCAAGTTTTGAAATAGCTTCCAGTTCGAGTAGTGCAACTGTGGGATATTACTCACTGAGTGTTGCTGGTACAGCTTCATTAGCTTCTACAACAAGTTTTACACCAGGTACTTCATCAGGTACTTCAACAAGTTCTCCAGCAAGTACTTCAACAAGTTCTCCAGCAAGTTCTTCAACAGGTACTTTAACAAGTTCTTCAACAGGTTCTTCATCAGGTTCTTCAACAAGTTCTTCAACAAGTTCTTCAACAACTACTTCATCAACTTTTGTATCATCACTAATTAACAGTTCTACCACAGTTGATACTTTCATCCCATTAACTCCAACTAGCTCATCATCTTTCGTCCTGAAATCATCTACAACATCGGTTGAAAATACCTCTTCTACATCTGGAGCTTCCCCCGGTGAATCCTCTTCCGGCTCTTCTTCCATTGAATCCACTTTTGTTCATCCTACTACATCTGACGCCTCTACTTCAACTGATGAAGTTAATTCCTGTGATTCTAACTCTTCTACTTCTGCTGAGTTTCTTTCCTCTTATGTCTCTTCATCCATTGAATCCACTTTTGTAACTCCTTCTAACTCCCCTGACTATTCTATACCAAAAATTCCCTCACCATATACAACCTCATCTACTTCATTGACACCTTCGACAACCACCCACACAACATGTACAACCTGTCAATTTGAATCAACTACAAATACAATCGGTACTCCCACCATGGCCATATACCAAGGACTAGCAAATAAATACTCTTATAAAACAATGACCTTGATATCACTAATGTTATTGTCCTTCTTTTAATACTTGGCCATAAAATTTTGCAGCATACCCGCCCAAAAACGGGTAATCAACTTGCGCACTACTGGAAATCCCAATGCAATAAAAAAAAAAAAAAAAAAAAAACCGTACAACTATCAATCCAATTAAAATGCGTACCGAGTCACTGATAGTTATCAAATGGGGCATTTGCAAGTAACCAATAAACATTTAATTCAAATTTCTAACGGTTGTCCTGCTTTAAACCCACTATTGTTTTATGTAATGGATATAGACGTGTTTATATATTTTCTTGTGTATTAATTTGTCTCTACCTATTATTACATATTATGTTTACTTGATGGGTATTTGTATACAAGTGTTTATATGTAACATAAGCATAAGCATATGCTTATAAGTGCATGTACGGGTGTTTCTGGCCTGATAAGCTGCGAAAGACTACTTTGATTGGTCTGATAACAAGTTACCATACAAAGAGAATACCAATAAAAAAAAGAAAAGAAAATAGACTAACAGGGCGGAACATCTCATTCTTTTCCACTGTCAAATTTTTTTTAAAAAAATTCTTGTTATTACTGCAAACGAGACTCGATGATTCAATTTGAAGAAGAAAAAAAGAAAAGAAAAGAAATAAAATTGCAAATTGGAAATATGCTAGTAATGTAAAATCATATGAAAGATACGATACTCATTTTATTTTTGCTTAGTATTGAAAATTTAATTAACTGTACTTATTGAATTGATAATATTCAAGGGGTTATAGTTATCTAAAGATATTATACGTGAAATTGAAATTTATTTGTTGTAGTATATTTCTTTTTTGTCTTTTGCTTGTAGTTTAGTGATTGTTTTTTTTCAGTTCGGTTGCCGTTTTTTTTTCTTTTTCTTTTTTTCTTTTTAGCTTTTTGTTCAACAAGCACTAATATACTCCAGTTTTGATTAAAATTATTATAAAGACAGATGAATCTGCTGAAAAGGTTTTAAAGATTTTGTAGTTTTTAATTTTTTATACTTGTTTTATACTTGTTTTATACTTTTTTTTCTTTTCAACTTGTTCTTTTTATTCTTCTAGTTACAAGTATGATTTCAGAATTAATAGAATCATCAACCATGATGACGCATGGAATAATTAGTAAACGAAAATTATTTACGGAAAATAAAGATTATAATCAAAGTGAAGTATTATTATTCACTGTTGCATCATCCATGATTTGGATTATGGTACCAGGTTTGGCATTTTTATATTCTGGTTTAGCAAGAAGGAAAAGTGCACTTTCAATGATTTGGATTGTTATAATGAGTTCATTTATTGGATGTTTCCAATGGTATTTTTGGGGTTATTCATTGGCTTTTTCAACTACTTCTTCAAATAATTTTATTGGTGATTTACATTATTTTGGTTTTAAAGGTTTATTAGGTAAAGCATCTCTGGATGATACTTATCCAGAAATTGCATTTGCTTTATTTCAATTACAATTTTTATTGGTTACTTTGGCAATTTTGGCTGGTGCTACTGTTGCTGAACGTGGTCGTTTTTTACCAGCTTGTATCTTTTTATTTTGTTGGGCAACAATTGTTTATTGCCCAGTTGTTTATTGGATTTGGTCTGGTAATGGTTGGGCTTCTGATTTTAAATCTGGTGTACTTGATTATGCTGGAGGTGGTCCAGTTGAAATTTTACTGGGGGTTAGTGCTTTTGTTTATAGTGCATTTTTAGGTCGTCGTAATGAAACTTTAATGATTAATTATAGACCTCATAATCTTTCAACAATGTTTTTAGGTACTTGCCTTTTATACGTTGGTTGGTTATTTTTTAATGGTTTTAGTTGTGCTAATGCTTCAGTTAAGGTTGTTTATTCAATGTTAAATACTCATTTATGTGCTACTTTTGGTGCAGTTTCTTGGTGTTTACTTGATTTTAGATTAGAAGGTAAATATGTTCTTGGTGGTATGTTATCTGGTGCAATTTCTGGTTTGGTTGCTGCAACTCCTTCTTCTGGTATGATTCCTTTATGGGCAAGTGTTATTTTGGGAATTTTTGCCGGTATTATTTGTAATTTTTCAACTAAATTTAAATATTTATGTCGTGTTGATGATTCTCTTGATGTTTTAGCTGAGCACGGTATTGCTGGTATTATTGGTTTAGTTTTTAATGCTTTGTTTGGCTCAAAAACTGTTGTTGGTTATGATGGTGTAACCGATCATGATGGTGGTTGGATTGATCATAATTATAAACAATTATATATTCAAATTGCTTATATCTTGGCTTGTACTGCTTATTCTGGTGGTGTTACCGCTTTACTTTGTTTTGTTATTGATAAAATTCCTGGTTTACATTTAAGATTGGATTATGATGCAGAAGAAAGAGGTGTTGATGAAGATCAAATTGGTGAATTTGCTTATGATTACGTTGAAGTTAGAAGAGATTTTTTGGATTGGGGTATTCCTCAACAACATCAACAAATTGATGAAACAATTACTCCTCAAAACCCAACCACTTTTGTTGGTAAAGATCATAATACTCTGGTTTATAATGCTGTTGGTAGCTCAAATGTTTCTACCGCAAATCAAGTTGATGAAGATCATAGATCTGAAAAACAAGATTAATTGATTTTAGACTAGATGTCTATTGGGATTTTTTAAAAAAGGTTACATTTTTATATTATTTATCACATTCTTTTTTTTTTCTTTTTTTTTTTTTACCATCTTTCACTTTATTCTTTATTAGAGTTTTAAAAGTTCATTTTAATATTTTTCATTTCTTTATAGTTCATTCATAATATATTTATTTCTCGTATTGGTTTATCGTAAATGCTCTCTTTTTGACACTCCTCTTTTTTTTTTGTTTCTTTTTTCACAGCCATTTGTGTTGCAATACCCATTGAATAATTTGAGAGCAAATTCTGACAACTAAGATTTAATATATGCCAATTTGAATAGATCAATCAGACTTATTATAAGATCATTAACTTTATTATTTCATCAATAATAGGGTCCTTTTATTTTCTTTATCTAAGATTTGCTACGCTATCTTATTGCCATGCCCACGAATTACAAAGCTAAACCACGGCATAACAACCCAAAATCTCCAACTTCCAATTTCATTACTTATCCTCTTGTACATTACCATCTTCCCTCGGGATCTTTACTCAGTACCAACAAGAACTACCAAAGGGTTCTCTTCTAAATCATACGAACGCTTACGTAATCACTTCGATACTTCTTAGTCAGCACCGGCACGTGACTACAATCTTTCCTATTCCGGCATTGACCGAATCCAAAGAATGGAGCAAAAAAAAAAAAACTTCTCCGTTGGTGCGATGAAAAGCCCGCTTACGCTTTCAAAAAAAATTTTTTTTTTTCACTTTTTTTTTTTTTTTTTGCGGTTTTGTTCGATGGCAGAAGACCTTTTCTTTTTTACAGTGAAATCTTCTCAGGTGAGTAACTAATTGATTTGCACTAATTTTTACTGACTCATTTACTCCATATTTTTGATTTAATAGTTAAGGTATTCCATACTTAGAACTAGTTAATACTTCTTCTTCTCTTTTTTTTTTTTTTCTTTTTCTTTTTACTTTTACTTTTCATTTCTTCTTTTTTTCTATTGAAAATCCTTTTAGTTGTTTAATCGACATTTGTTGTTTATACAAGAAGCTTACACTTTCATTTACCCCATTATCTCAGCATATAATTTGTTACCTGTTGAATAGGTTGAATTTGCTGAAGACAAAAAAGAAAGTACATCAATAGGAAGAGAAAAAAAAAAAATAATATTTTTCAAAAATTTTTCACTTTTTCATTTTTCTGATTAAAGAGACTATACTACTACAAAAGCAAGATGATCTCTCGTAATATAAGGGCATCTAGTGCTAAGAGAGCTCTCCTTATGGCTAGTTGTCGTGGTCAAGTTAGATATCTTACCAAATCTAATCTATCCAAGGCTACTATGACCAATAGTGAAAATAACTCCAATAGCAGTAATAATAGACCAACTCCAGCTCCATCATTCAATCAAGAATCTCAAGCAGAAAGTATTGGTAAGAATATCAAAACACATCAACCTATTATGGATGATTCATTCATTGGTTTAACTGGTGGTGAAATTTTCCATGAAATGATGTTAAGACATAAGGTTGATACAGTTTTTGGTTACGCTGGTGGGGCAATTTTACCAGTTTTTGACGCTATTTATAATTCAGATAAATTTCAATTTGTTTTACCAAGACATGAACAAGGTGCTGGTCATATGGCTGAAGGTTATGCTCGTGCAAGTGGTAAACCAGGGGTTGTTTTGGTTACTTCTGGTCCTGGTGCTACTAATGTTATAACTCCTTTGGCTGATGCTTTAATGGATGGTGTTCCTTTGGTTGTTTTCAGTGGTCAAGTTCCAACTACTGCCATTGGTACCGATGCTTTCCAAGAAGCTGATGTTATTGGTATTTCTAGATCTTGTACTAAATGGAATGTTATGGTTAAAAATGTTGCAGAACTACCAAAAAGAATTAATGAGGCTTTTGAAATTGCTACTTCTGGTAGACCTGGTCCTGTTTTGGTTGATTTACCAAAAGATGTTACCGCTGCTATCTTAAGAGAATCAATTCCAATTAATACTACTTTACCTTCAAATGCTTTAAGTCAAATAACTAAAAAGGCTGCCACTGAATTTACTATGGAAGCAATTAAAAGAGCTTCCTCCTTATTAAATAAAGCTAAAAAACCAATTATTTATTGTGGGGCTGGTATTTTAAATAATGAAGATGGTCCAAAATTATTAAAAGAATTGGCTGATAAAGCAATTATTCCAGTTACAACAACTATTCAAGCTTTAGGTGCTTATAATCAAAATGATGAAAAATCTTTAGATTTCTTGGGTATGCATGGTAATGCTGCTGCTAATATCGCAATGCAAAATGCTGATTTAATCTTAGCTTTAGGTGCAAGATTTGATGATCGTGTTACTGGTAATGTTTCAAAATTTGCTCCAACCGCTAAATTAGCTGCTCAAGAAGGTAGAGGTGGTATTATTCATTTCGAAATTAGTCCAAAAAATATTAATAAAGTTGTTGAAGCAACTGAAGCTATTGAAGGTGATGTTACTTCAAATCTTTCCAAATTTTTACCTTTCATTAATCAAGTTAAAGAAAGAAAAGATTGGATGTCTCAAATTAAATTATGGAAAGAAAAGTATCCTTATAATTATATGAAGGAAACTCCAGATTCTAAAATTAAACCTCAAACCTTAATTAGAGAAATTTCTGATCAATCCCAAACTTATGATAAAGAAGTCATTGTTACTACTGGTGTTGGTCAACATCAAATGTGGGCTGCTCAACATTGGACCTGGACTCAACCAAGAACTATGATTACTTCTGGTGGTTTAGGTACCATGGGTTATGGTTTACCAGCTGCTATTGGTGCTCAAATTGCTAAACCAGATGCATTTGTTATTGATATTGATGGTGATGCTTCCTTCAATATGACTTTAACTGAATTATCTTCAGCTGTTCAAGCTAATGCCCCAGTTAAAGTTTGTGTCTTAAATAACGAAGAACAAGGTATGGTTACCCAATGGCAATCATTATTCTATGAACATAGATATTCTCATACTCATCAATCAAATCCAGATTTCATGAAATTGGCTGAAGCTATGGGATTACAAGGTATCAGAATTGAAACCCAAGATCAATTAAAGAGTGGTGTTAAACAATTCTTAGATGCCAAGGGACCAGTCTTATTAGAAGTTATTGTCGAAAAGAAGGTTCCTGTTTTACCTATGGTTCCAGGTGGTAATGCCTTAGACGATTTTATTCAATTCGACGCTGAAGTTGAAAGACAAGAAAAAGAATTAAGAAAAGAAAGAACCGGTGGTTTACATTAGGTACTTAACTTTTCAATTCTAAGACAATTAGCCAAAAAAAAAAAAAAAAACACTTAAATTAATGTTTAAGAAGGCAAAAAAAAAAAAACAATAAAATTAAAAGAAGCATTATTATCATCAAGGTATCAAATAAAATCTTATCGCAAAAAACAAAAAAAAAGTTTTCAAAACGTTTGAATTTCCAGGTTGTCCAGTTCCCTTCATTTTCTTTTTAATTTCATGTATAGTTACATTTACAATTCATCTTCACTATTTCATATTTATAAATATATTATTTCTACGTTAAAATTTTATTCTGTAATCTTGTATTAATACTGTATTGATATCTACAATACTTCAAATGAGGTTCCAAAAACCAATTCGTCAGTTCTTCGGATCTCTAAATCGACTCAATACCTCAAGTATTCTTTGTGTTCTGTCTAATTGTATGGGAGTCTTTGTTGGTTTTTGGCAGCAAAAAAGGCTATGGATAGAAAAGCAGCAGCAGCATAAAAAATGGCACGTGACCAAGATTACATAAGCCAGTTCAGAGATCCGCTTATCCGGACACTTAAAGACATGCCCACTCCATTCATCCGAGGATTTGTTTTGAATCGCAACCATTTTTGAGAGACACTCCGTACACCTTAACATTTTTCATTTACAGATGAATCAAGAATATTGACTTTCTGATTGGGAAACTAAAATCTGGGGTTAAGTTACTGAGAAACAATAAACGTAGTATGACTTTCTGACCAAAATTTTTCTAATAAGAAGCAAAAAAAAAAAAGAGAAGTTAAGAGTTATACAGCCACTACTTGTTTCTTGTTCTTTCAATACTTATCCAGGACTCTACTCTTATCTACTTATATCAGATTCTAATTTATTTACCAATACACTAGTTGATTATCTAGTTTTTTTCGTGGAAATTGAATATATTAAAAGAAACAATTAACTGAATGCCAAATAAATCAGAATCTTCACAATCACCTCCGGTGAAAACTAAAAAGGAGAAACCGGATAAAGCGGTTTCAAATTTGAAACTAATCAATACAACTTCTGGAGTTAGAGTGTCACAGGCTTGTGATAGATGTCGAATCAAGAAGATTAAATGTGATGGCTTAACCCCATGCAGAAATTGTGAAAAAATTGATTTTGATTGTAAGACAAGTGACAAATTAACTAGAAGAGCTTTCCCTAAGGGGTATACCGAGAATTTAGAACAAAAATTAAAAGTATTGCAAGAAGAAAATAGACAAATGAAGATCAGATTTGGATTACCAATTGAAGATTCTAATCAAGATAGTCAATCACCTCCTATACCCATACAGCAAAAGCAACCACCGGTTAAAGTTGAGGATGATAAAGAGAAACTTAATGGGAACTCTAAAAGTGTTATGTTAACAACCAATGAAAATACTTCCGTACCAATTAATAATCCTATTGATCAAATTTTTAATCTTGATAGTAAAGGTATAGTAATTGGAAATGATAATTTAAATTTCGAATCTCAATTTAATCATTTACTTATAAGTTTGAATTTGCCATTTCTAAAAATCACCAATAGTCATAATTTTTTATTAAATGATCCAAATTCTTATTTATATCATCCTTCTTATACTATGTATAATCAATTTCATAATCGAGATTTAGAAGTTATCTACAATCCTTTAACAGTTAATAATTATTCTCAACATAATGATATCTTGGGTGAAATGTCTCATTTAACCAATAATGAATTACCGAGAGATGTTTATGATTTATTTATCAAGTTAATTGGAAATTTTAAAAAGATGTTTAATAATAAGAGAGAACTTGATTGTCAAATTGTTCATTTTTTCATCAACTACAATACTTTTATTCCTTTATTTGATTATAAACAATTCATGGAAAGTTATGATGCTTTCCATACAATGTATCCCTTTATGTTCACTTATGATGATGCTACAATCAATGGCTATAATATTCTGAATAATGACTATCAAGTTGTAAATGAATACTTAATGGTTATTATTCAAATTTATGCAATGATTATGATGAATGATCCAACTATCAATTTAAATCTTTTATTAAATCATGCTACTCCAAATTATTCATTTTCCAAGAAAGTTAAGAATGATACTACAAGATCGAATGATTCAGTTATTAGATCATTATATGATTTTTTACCTTATTTTAACGTTTTCCATGTTTCTATTAACCAATTACAAACCTATTTATTGTTTTTATATTATTCAATCTTGACCAATAACAAAGAAAAATCATTGGTTCTTTCATCACTCATTAATTCATTTATTGGGATTTTGGGTATAAATCTTAATTCAAAGAATCTATTCTTCAATGATTTGGCCTTAAGTTTGCAACAAAAGAGAAATCGTGTAAAGATTTTTTGGGCTTTTAAAATTTTATTGAAATGTTTTAATTTAAAATTTGGATTTAAACCAAGCTTAAATACGACCGTTATTAATCCAGTTACAATTGATAGATATTTTGAATTAACACCTTCGAAATTAAGTACTTTATTAGAAATTGATTCAATGGATAATAATGGTGTTGACGAGTTATTCAAAACTTTATTAAAACCAAGTGTTGAATTTTTGAATTTGATGAATATTATCTTACCTTCGTCTTTCTCTCCCAATTATTATCAATATTTGAAAAATGATGATCGCTCTTCAAACATTGAAAATCAAAAGAAAAATGGCAATGACAAACATTTGGATTGGATTTTAAATGACGATGATGGTGATGGAAATGATGGTAACTTAAATTATAATTTTACTCAATTTTTAACTATTGACAAGAATTTATCAAATTGGAGAAATTCTTTAAAAGAGAAGAATATTAATCTATTACCTTTAGCAAGCCAAATGAATTTACCAAGATTATCAAGTGTTACTTCATCGAATTTGTATCATAATATAACAATTAATAATAATTTGGGGACTTCAGGTATAAGTCAAGAAGGTTTGATAAATTACTTGAATACAGGATTACCTGATATCCATACAGCATCTCAATTGATTAAAATTCAATTAAACTTCCATTATTTATTGATTAGATCAACTAATTATCTTAATTTTGTTATTGATCGAGAATTAACTCAAAATTATTATGTTAAGATATCAAATATCTCACGAGAAGTCTTGGCTTACTTCATTTTGATTTTTGAACATGTCGAACAGTCAATTGAGAGTTGGGAAGATGATTCAGGTAATTTGAATGTTAGCAATGATTCATCATCTACAACTAATAACCCTCTTCTTAATCGTAGCACTGGTGCAAATCAAGTGATAATGGATAGTTTGGGTTTAGATGTGGATGAAGATGGATTTGTGATCAATGATTTCCTGGTTAAAAGAAGAAAGCCAAATACTAACATATTTGGTGGTGGTGGACTTGATTTACCCAACTCTTCTCATAACCAGCAACATCAAACTAAAAGAATGAGGAAACAAATCCCTCCTTCTCCTTTCAACTATATGCTAAATGGTTTATCGATGACCATAATTAATTTCAAAAAATCAATTATTTTACAAATGTTATACTTGCTTATCTGTTCTTTGAAAATATTCAAAAAGGGGGGCTTATTGATTAATGATTCGGTTGAGGTCTTGAGTAGAAGTGTCAATTTATTCATAAAAGTTTTCATTAATTATCACATTCAGCCAAATTCAACAAAATTCAAGCCACCGGCAAAATTGAAAGAGGATGAGTTGTTTGTAAAAATAATGAATGATGAATTCAAAGATGAAATATTAAAAGAATCAAGAAAGAATGACGATGAAAGCGATGATGAATTGGACGATTATTTGATCGATGGTATTGATTGGGATGATGAAGAAATGGATGAAGACTTGAAATACTTGAAAATTTTAAAGTTCATTAAGTATAAAATCAATGCATTAAAGTCGAACACGATCAAGAGGAATGCTGAAAGAACTAACATTCCACAACCAAGTCAAGTACATCATCATCATCATCACCATCACCTTGATTCTTCCAGTGAGAATACAGATAAAATCGGGCCAGACTCATCTTCGAATACTAAACTCGAACATGCTATGCCAACTGTTCCCCCGCCACCTTCTTCTAATGTGGGCCCCCCACCACCACCTTCAATTATGAATTTCTATGGACTGATCCACCCTACAACAAGTACAGGTTCTACACCAGCTGTGGCTTCCGGCTCTCCACCCGCAGTTGTTGCCGGGTCTCCTTCAACTTTTCCTGGAATGCCTAAAATGCCTTCAATAACTCGATTTGACTTCTTATTGGGAGATGAGAGTTTTCCAAATCATACTGCTAGTCCCAATTCCACTTTCAGCTATAACCATGGTGGTGTGAATAATCCTGATCCTAAAGTTAATCAAGATGAGCTAGTGAAAAAAGAAAAATTGGTTGTGAACGATTTGATGAACTTGAAGCATGGACATAAAAACATATTTGGCCATCAATGGTCCTCGAATGCATCCAGCCCAACAGCTTCTCATACTACACAAGCAAGTATTCCATCGATTAGTACAAATAAGAACTCTAACCCTTAGTGTATAAAATGTTATATTTATTCTATATTTTGGTTTACCTTTTGTAGGCGTATTATCAAGACTGCAGGATATTTAATATCCGTACACCCTTATCAACGGTTTTCACTCCGCAATTCTCAAGCCTTGCGTGCATGCACGAATTTTCTGTCAAATTGTGGAGAAGATCATTTTTCAGATGAGCGATTTTGGCAGTCGTTATAAAATGCTTCTTATATAACTGGGAACATTCCAACTTCTTCACTCTTCTGTTCTTCTTTTTTTTTAAAAAATAACTATTTAAGACACTGAACTATGCCATTTTCAAGATTATTTTCGAGAGCCTCTTCCATTAGCAGCCCAACTGCTACCAAGGACACTACAATCGTTAGCCCAGTTAACGAAGTTGACCTTGAAACTAAGGGCAGTAATCCATCAATTCATTTGGATAAGAATAATCCTCATACAGCTCACTTGAGAAGGGCATCCTTACATAAGTCTTCTGATAATTTGATCGTGAACTTATGATTGCGCTGCGATGTTATATCTGGTTATTTAGGTTGGTTTTGTTTTAATTTTTTGTTTGAGATTTTGAGTATATACCGAGATACCGAGGTGCTGGTTTTTAGGAAAACAAAATACTGTGGTTCGTTCTTAAAATCAAAAGTCATGTTTTATTGGTTGGTTAACAAGGTAGTCTAATGGCTTATATAAAGATTTGTTTGATTTCTTGTTTTGGCTTTTAATTGTTTCTTCTTTTCTGTCTATAAATGTTTATAAACTTTTTCTAATAGTAAAACGTATTGCTTCAAATCTTTGGGAGGTTTGTCCCAATTTATTGTATCTAACAAATCAATTGTTTTTGTATCTTTTGGATTTAATTCATTAATGATCTCAAATAGAATTTCACTTGCCATGTTTCTAACTTTTGCCAATGGACAACAACAAGCAATGAATATGACCTTATTACGGCACTTCCATTGAAGCTCCTTCTCTAATGAATCATTGATTGATAAATATTGAAAGTTTTTCAAAACAAGACCGATTCTTGTAATATTGGAAGTGTTAATTTGTAGGTTATAACATCTCACGAATAAAATATTATAGTTGAATTCAATTGGAAACTTGATTGAAGATTCAAACAATTTAACGAATAAATTCAATGTCATCATGTAAACTTTCAACAGTCTTGAATTTAACTCACTTAATTTAGTATTCGCTGGAATTTTCAATAATTTCAAGAGTTCATTGAAAACATAAGTCTTCTCCACCTCATTTAATTTTTCCATTAATCTGATAACTTGATTGAATGATTCATTTATTACCGTATTTGTACCAGTGACAGACCCCATACTGAATACGATCCCTTTCCAAAAGTTAAGAGATAAGTTCTTATAATGATCCAAATATTTATCTTCAAGTAAAATTTTGCATAACACCTGATTAAAATAATAATCTAATAAAACACGATAAAATTGAGCATCATCAAGATGAATTGTTGACTTTTTATTGTAGTCAGGATCTTCACTCTCATTGCTGCTGTTATAAAGAACTGTATTGTTATTAGATTCCTCCAAAACGTGATAAATTTGAGGATCATTAATTGAATTGATTTTTAATAATAATTTGAATGATTCATACTTTATTTTGTCAATAAGCTCACCAGATAATCTTATTAATTTGTTCTCCAACTCATTGATAATCTTTGTTTCCAAAAACTTTTTTAGGTTATTCTGAATTAAATTCAATGTTGAAATTCTAATTTTTGATCCAACATCACCTTGGTTTGTTATTGTATAATCATCCAACATATTGACCAACCTTATCAAAAAAGATTCATTCAAATCATAAACGTACAAGTTGTCACTTAATCCTTTCAAGATCAATGATCTAGTATCACAATCAATCAAAGTGTTCTCAATTAGTTTCAAGATTTCCAAGAAATTGTCATCAGTGAACTTATAGTAAATCAAAGACTTTGCGATTATCAAATTATTATTCTTGATATAATAAATTAACTTATTAAAATTTTCAAATGAAATCTTTATTTGGTTTTGTTTCAACAACTCGAAAAAAATTTTGAACTCAAGAACCAAACTTTGATCATACTTCAATCTAGAAATTGAAAACAAATTGGACCACAACTTATCAGATTTAATCAAAATTTGATAATTATTGTTACCTAAGCAGCTATTGATCCATTTTAAGTAGCATTCACCTTTTTCTAACGTATCATGGTGAAAGTCAAACTTGAAGTTATCCAATTGATTAATTAATTGAGGATAGGTATCAATTATAATATTTATATCGACATAAGACAATAATTCAGAAATTGAATAAATGGCACCGGTATTTAAGATACCAGTATCATATTTATCAACTTCATTGATCAAAGTATCAATGATTTTAATGATTGGAATCGTATCCGGTTCTTCTTTAGCATCAATTTGAAACTCGATTTCTTTATTGACGTTATCATTGTTTAATTGTAAAATATTGATCAAATGATTTGAATTTAGCTTTTTGATTGAAAAGGGGACATCATCATTGATGATATTATTTAATATCAAAGGAATGAATATTTTTTGAGGAAAACCAACTTTGATAAGTTTTCCGATAATCAAATATGACAAATTTAGTGATCCAATTGACATATTATTGAAAAACTCAATGAATTTTATAATGAACGATCCCAAATTTTCATCGCCTGAAGTTTGTAGCAAGGGTTTAAAAATAAGTTCACCAAATCTACCAATGAATTCTTGCAAAACGGCAATTCCACAACGTCTAATAATTAAATCATTATCGAAAATGATGACTTTAATCAAGTCAAACAAGATGTTTTCAATCAAGTAAGATTGATTTAATATTAAATTTTCAAAGTCGTTTTTACTCAAATAACGACATAATGACCAAATAATAAAACAAGAGGAATCTCGAACTTGATTACCCAAATTAGCTGAAACTCTTTTCTGACTAATAAACAAGGTTTTATGAACAATGCTAAATATAATGGGGATCAAGTGTTTTGGTAATGATTTGTTTAAAGAAGTGTAAGCCAAATATAATAGAATTGTGTGATACTTAGTAATGGAAATTTCATTTGAATTAATTGATAAATTAGAATCAAATTTATTAAACTTGACTGAGTGGTTGGAAAATGGGCTGAAATCAATGGTTAGATTTGGAATATTCAATTGTTTAATCATATAGATAATCAACTGTTCTTGATAATTCACCGCTTGTAATGATAAGTTACCAGTTAGTTTACTTAAATTTTTCGCCATGGAATATCTTAAGCTAGTATCAAATTTATCAAACATTGGATTCATAATATCATTTAGTAAATTGTTTATAATTTTGGAAACTTGAGTATAGTTTTTATTATTCAAATAAAATTTTGACAATTTGCTTAAAATTTTGATCATGTAGAGAATGTTTAGATTGGATAATTTACCAAATCTCAAATTTTCGTTAATTTGAATTCTTAATTGAATCAAATCATTTTCAATCAATTGATGATAAATTAGATCGATGTATTTATTGACCTCATCACTTGAGATTTTTTTCAAGATCTTATTTATTGTCATCATATGGCCAAGTTTAATATTTTGATCAACTGATTGCTGAGAAAGCGAGGTGACATTTGGATTCCATTCCTTTAAGACAGATCTATCTATATAGTTAGATAACATATTATTTTTAATCGAATCGTCTCTAGTTAGCAATCTTGATAATAAGATCAGAGAGACCAATTGAGTTTTAGAAGCATTTGAATTATTCGTTAAATGCTTTAAGCCGATTTGAAAGAGAGTATCACTTAATGTTTCACTGATATTTGATAATGGGAATGGAACTAATACTAAATTTGATAACCAAATTAAATTAAAGAAGTTTTCGAAATCATTCAAGTTATTTGACTCAATCAACTTTATTAATTTTGGGATTAGATAGACATCACTTGAGAAATAATTGGTAATGAATTTGAAACCTCTGATTTTAGCAAAATAGTAAATTACTTCTGCGATTTCTGTTGCTAATGATAAAAGCGTATAATTAGATTCATCGATAGAATTTAAATGTCCCAGAGATGAACCATTTGATTTCAATTTTTCAACAAAGTTCCCAATTTTATCTTCCGATCTTACGGTGGTATCAGTATTATCAGCATCTGATTCAGCATCTGATTCAGATTCTGATTCAGATTCTGATTCTGACTGAGTTTCAGATTCAGATTCCGATTCTAAATCATGTTCAGAGACCTGCTTCAAAGATGGATTGACGTTATCATATAGCTTCAAGTAATTGTTGGATAATGATTGAATATAATAATTCAAATTACAATCAAGTAATTTTGGACTTGGTTCAAACTCGTTAATCAAAGATTTCAATTTACTAAAAATCAGCTTTGACTTCTCAATTCTATCAACAATTAATAAATTTTCATGGTTCTCAATTATAATATCATTCAATTCATCGATCAATTGCTTTATCCGTGAGTGGAGTTGATCATTTCTTTTAACAAGTCCTTGTTCCAATAATTCATCCATTATACTTCTTGCAAAAAAAAAAAAAAAACTACCAAAGAGCCTACTCTCTAGTTGTAATGGTGATTTTAATGAATTTCTTTGGTTATATACTAGTAAGGCTTAACGACACGATTTGGAAAACTTATTTATACGATCTGCCACGACAACTCACCCATTGTAATTGTTTATGTATCCCAATTCGATGTAAATATTATAGCGAACCGTTAAGCGCCAAACGATCTACCTTTTTTTTTTTTTTGATTTTGACGATACTGAACAACCTGCATATAAAAGAATGGTCTATATATGTCGCGTGTATGCTCAAAATGTCGTGGTATACGACTTTTTTCTCACTAAACTTTTTTTTTTCTTCTTCATCTAAGACAAAATTTTCAACAGCTCACGTTAGTTATAAACCATTTCAACAAAAACTTGTCCAAGTTAGCATTTTCAAGAAGTTAGCATACTCAAGAAGAGTTATATTCAAGTGCAAGAAATTATCATCATGTCACAATTTTATAGAATCACACAGCTCAGATCAACTATTGGGATGCCACCACAAGTTCGTAAGAATATTCAGGCATTAGGTTTAAAAAGAAGAAATCAAGTCATATACCATAAAGTATCTCCAAGTATAGCACACACCTTAGCCAAAGTGAAAGAACTTGTCAAAATAGATTTGGTTAATGAATATAAAACTGCTACACAAATTAATCAAGAAAGAAAATTCAAACCAGGCTTCCAAATTGAAAAATCCGGATTATTCAAAACAACTTATGAATAATTTTAATTATCAAGTTTATGATTCATGATTTTTGATTGAAAAAAAGATCAGTTTATACGATTTTAATTACTTCTTCCTCTGTAAATATCCCTGTACTCTAGTCAATGCATTACCGTATGATATAATTCAAGATTATACTTGGATAAGTATAAGATTTGTTCATTTGTAATCAAGCCTTTTCACTCCAGAAGGTATATATTCAACTCAATTTGAGCCTACTTTGTTTGATCACTCTAATGATTAAGTCTTATAATTTTATCAATATCCAAAGGCTGATTGGGCCCATTCTAACCGGGGTTTGGTAATATGGTCGTGCGCGGTATACCAAACTGAAAAAATAGCAAAACGGTACAATGTGTTCCTGTTATATGGAAAATAACTAGTAAATAAAAAATTTTTTTTTTCTTCTGGTACGATTTATTTAGTTTTCTTTTATCTGATCCTTTTTACTTTCGATCTTCTTTCAATTTTAAGGGTTCTTTATCATATAATGTTTAATACTATAAGAAGTACTCAAAGAAATAAGTTGACTAGTTCCATCTTTAGTTCAACTTTTGCTTTATGTTTTGCATTGGTGGGTGCTAATTCCCTTTTACCGTGTCCAATGGATGCTGTTCATAGTAATGATTCAGTACCAAATGAAAGATTAAAAGCTCAACAATTAAAACATGCTCAACAAGCTGAGAGCCTGAACTAATACATTGCATTCACGTATCACATAAAAACGTCTTTGTTTTTCATTACAAGTTGAAAGCTCAACTTATTTGGTGTCCATCTATTCATTTCTGTTTGTTTACAGTGAACTATTCATTTCTATCGATCTACAGTAATTGATCTAATATTTTCATTATACTTAATGTTGTCACTGTTATTATTATTTTTCACTTTTATTAAATTTATTATTATGGTTTCACTTATATTCTCCATCTCATAACATTAGCCATGAAACAAGTTTTTCATGTTCATGTACATACGTCCTTAATGTCTCTTTATTATCTAGCAAGGTATCCTTGCTACTCTGTATACTAGCTTTACATTATTATCTTCTACGTTAATATATATATTCATATACCTTTGGAACTATCTACCAGTAATATCGCTGCATTTATCATTCTACTAATACATTCTACTCTAATCGATGAGCGCGAAGTGCTTTGTTATTCTTTCAACCAATTAAATTAGTTACTATTCTAACGAGGTTTACATCCGTACACCCACTTTTCTGATTTTGCACGACCAGCTAATAATTGCAAAAAAAAAAGAAAGGAAGAAAGAAAGACAAAATATCACAAACGCAAAATAATCACATATCCTTCAGTCAATTGTACTTCAAAAGGTAGCTATATGCAAATTAGAGAAGATTGGTGCATAATCTGACTGATACATTAAGCCTTGGATACTTTTTTGAGAGGGAAGGAGGGCTTAACTGCTGTATGTATGAGATTACGTTTACTAACCAACCCATTTTTGAATATTTCTTACAAAAATTGGGCAATATTTCAAAATTATTTCTTATTTGAGACATTCTCTTCTTGTTTACTTACAATGCAAGAAGCAATTACCCTGGGTTCTAACGCTTCACAAATAATGTATAATCTCAAGTTCCAACATTGGAAAAGCAGCATTTTTCTCTTTTAAATACGTAACAAATTCAAGTATTACTATAATAATTTGCAATTATGGCGAAAAGTGTTAGTGCCAACGTATATCATTGAATATTCATCATTCAGCATACGCTCTAACATTTGGTTTGTCCTTCACGTACGCTTAAGTTTTCCAAAATGAACTCAGGGTTTTTCCATTATTAGGTAGTGACGTCTATGATTACATAGTTTCAAAAACCCTGGTTCGATTGTCATCTAGCTCTAACAAACAAGCAACTTCAGCTAATACAATCAAATATCATTTTATGCCTTATTAACAATTTGACGATACCTGATTGTTAGAACATAGTACTAAAATTAGTGCAAAAAAAAAGGGTCAAAATTTTTGGTGCGAAAAAAAAACAAAAACGGGTTTCGATGGATCTTTCTTATTACCTTTTTTAGACTATCAATAAATAAACATCATAACCTAATTAGAATATGGCAACACATACACAGGAAAGTACTAATTCCCATCGTAACCTAGCATACTCATATATAATAGTAACCAGGTCCCCTACTTTTCAATTTTATTCTTTTTTTTTTTCTAATTACAAAATTTTCTCTTTGGCCCTTTTCAATTACATATTTTTCTTTTGCATCAATTTTGATCATTTGCTGCCAATTATTAACTTTTCGCGATGCCATCGACTCCTAAATCAACCAAGGTTCACAGTGATGTGAATTTAGGTTATGATTATCCTACTTCGTTAAATATGCCAACTGCTTCTCCAAGCATCCTACCCCGAGATGTTCTTTTGACTAAGAATCTCAAATTAGATAATTGTCCTGCTCATACAGAGCCAGTTAGTTCAAACATTCCAATAGTGAAAAGTTTCAACCATGGATCGATTATTAATGAAAATTTTAATCCAATCAGTGACATAGTTGGCCAGTCACAACATAAAATAGAGGAATATATTATTGACTTACCATATTCAAAGACTAAAAAACATTCTAGCGTTTCCTCCATTAAACGTACTCCAATTAAAAAATCGCCTTCAAAACAATCCCAAGAATCAGCTACCAAAGGAATAAAACGACTCAGAACTGACGATGATCCTCTACCAAATCGTCAAGATGCTATTCAAATCACCAGAGATACTCCATCATCATCTCAACCAACTTCAAAAAATAGAACTCCTATACCCAACAAAACAATCTTCTTTTCGCCCTCAGTATCTACAAAGAAAGGTCTGTCATCTTCCGGTGTTTTACAATCAACTCCTAAATCGGTCTTACAAGATTCTTCCTTAAGTAATAAAAAATCACGAGGTAGTCTCAATAAACAAAAATTCATGAAACTATCTAAGGAAGATGATAATAAAAAAAATAATGATAAAGAAAATGATGGTGAATATGAAGAAGATAACCTTGCTTGTCACGTAGATACTATAATGAGAATGGCTGTTGATTCAACTATGTTAGGTTCTTCTTACAATGGAAGTTTCTCTTCCACTTTTTCAAATGTTGGTGAAGATTCAATATTAGGCCATCGCAAAAAATACCCTGATATTTTACCAGATGTAAATGCCAATGATGATCCCGATAAAAGTGTTTTAGAAACAATTAAAAAGAAATGGAATAATAACTTGTTAGCTAAGCTGAAAGCTACAAAAATTGATATTAATGATGATGACTTGAAAAATGCTGTTGGTGATCTTTAACCGCTTTCAAATGAATTGAAAACTAACTCTGCTAATGATTTTATGTGATTATGTCTTACTTTTTTTTTTTTCCTTTTTTTTTTCTTTTTTTTTTTTTTTTTTTTTTTTTTTTTTTTTTTTTTTTTTTTTTTTTTTTTTTTTTTTTTTTTTTTTAGAGATTTACTGTCTCTCCTTAAAATTGTATTTGTTTTATAGTATTTGTTCTGTAATTGGTCGTCCTGGTATATATTAAGCCACGTACTATATTGTTCTAATTAAATATGTATTCTAAACTCTTAGCGTCAATCATATCATGTTTATAATTATATTCACGCTTTGCAATAGATGACGCATCGTCGATAAATTCTGCAGGTTCTTGTCTGTTAAATGCATAGTTTTGCAATATACTATCTGATGAATGCAACTGTGATGAATTCTCACGAACTCTTTCAAGATATTGCTTTAACGATTCGAGTCTTGGGGATTGGTCTCCCATTTCATTCAATATATTTAATAGTTCAGGATCAAAATGCTCCCCAAACTTATAAAGGTAATGATATATATAATACTCGAGTAAGTCATGGAATTTTTCTCCTCTTAAGGATGAAGTGATTATGTTAAGGTAGTGTTTGTGGTCTAAGTTCCAATTTTGATTATTAAAAAATCGAAATAAGACAAGTGATGTTAATTTCGATGCTGTGGAATTTGATATACAATAAAGCATTATATTGAACAGGTTTACATCTAGCCATTCAGAAACAAATCTATAGTTTAAAGTTTTCAAAGTAAGCAATGCTTTTATCATTCCCGAGGAATTTTGTCGTAAGTTGATATGATTTAAAATGCAATTAATAAATAACCGAATGGTTTCGATGTCAAACCTTTGCTCAAGCATTATGTTCATATGATTTGTAATAAATGCCTCCAATATGGTCAAATTTGCCAAAATATTTCCCAGGGAATGTACGTATACATTTTCATTTTGAATCTTCCTTGGTAATATAGTGTCTTTGTTTAGTAAATTCTCTTCCAGATCTTTAATGAGCTGTTCAATTCTTTTGGCATTCTGATTTGCCCTTTCGACATTGATATCTTTAACTTTATATTCAAGAAAACGATGAGACATGAACGTTGAAATATCGCGATACGAAATTGCATCTTTTGAATTAGATTTAGCTCTTAGTTTAACGACAAATCCATTCAAAACTTGTAGAACCCTAATCATATCCTCATCCTCTTGAGTTTTCGCAGGGTGGATGGAAGGGTGATAACAGTATGCAGCAATTATTTGTATGCAAAGATCAATGGTCAAAGCTCTCTCCCCTTTCAAGGACTTGTGCACGAAGTGTGATTCAATTAAGCGCAAAGTCAGCCCAACATCACCTTCAATTGCAAATACTTGTAAGATTTGTGAAATTGTCTCATCATTAATAAAGTTTAATGTCTTGTTTTCTCTTACCTCGCTACTTGTGATAGTAGAATCAAAAAGTATATCATGACGTTTGATTCCCTTATCGAAGCCTTTCATTATGAAACAATCATAAATTGTTTTCACCAAATCGTAGTTAGAAATGCTAAGACCTAAGCTCAAAAACTTTAGCCAGTCCTTTGTATCAATAAAATCTTCATTTATTTCGTTAATTTTTAGTAGCCATTTCAGTAGCACACTCCAGTCTTGAAGAATGCAGAGAACATCCAAGAATCTTTTTGTGGGCAAATACTTCAATGCGATAGTTGGATCATGCTGACCTCCGTCTTCTATCTTTGTAATGCTTGAATAAGATGACTGGAATAGTTCAATTCCTTTTTGAAAATTGCCAGAATTGAAAGAAACTTGGATAAATGCAGATAAATAAAAGATTTCAAGTAACGGATTTCGACTGAAAATGGAAATGTAATTGTGATATGAATATTTTAAATCAAGAAGTGATGCAATGTTATTGGTTTTAGAGATGCAATGAAGATAGTTGTAGCATAGCTGTTCAATTTCAAATTGATTAAGGAAGAACTTCTCCTGAATGTGTCCGTCCATTTGTTCAAAGAATATACTCGTTGCCAAGACAGAAGCGTCCTCATTCGTCTGCTGACGCAATACTTTCAATATTGAAATTTTCGTACGAGTCGACAATTGTTCCCCATTCCTTTCCATTATTATTCTTAACTTCGGAATAAGATGAATGGAAGATGAGGCTGATAAGTGTTGGGATATTACTTCTATATCTGGTTGGTTTGCAACTTCTTTATTCAAGAGCTTTCGGAACTCTTGGGGCAGTAAATCATCATTTTGAAGGGACCTTGCAGCTTCGGTCTTTTCAAGTGTTATGCTATTCTGACTTATTTCAGAGCCAGATCTATTTGGCAATGTTATGGAAAGATTTCGCCTCTTACAGCCATGTGCTCGAATGTTGCTGCAAAGACATCTAGCGGTTCGAAGTCGTATGTGATTTAGCATAATCTGGACTTAATTATTATAGAGCACTCAACATATGTGGTATTGATTTTACTTGCATCCATGAAAAGAAAAATAAAAAAAAAACTATAGATATGTACTCACAGAAGCGAAAGCGAAAAAAAAAAAGAATAAAATCAAAAAAAGCAAAAACTCATCGATAAGTGTTTGCAATTTGCTACTAGCATCAACAGCTTAATGATGTTAATTAAAAAGCTTCCAATTCAAAGAAGGTGGCTTGCTACATCAGCAGCAGATATAGCTAAACAGCAACAGTTCAATGTCTTCGATAGAAATGCAAAATTGAAACAAAGATCCAAAGCACCAAGACTTGACTTGGAAAAGTCCAGAAAAGTCGAGTACCTCAGGGATGAGGTAGCTATAAGAACTATTGAAAGATTAGCATTTATCACCAGGGACTTTAATAAAGTTTTAGATTTCGGAGCTCATCTGGGAAATTTATTGAAAAACTTATGTGAAGATTCACCTGTTCCACCAGGAGGCGATGAAGCAGACTTCCAAATTACTGAACAATTAAATAAAGACAAAAAAACCATAAGGTCAAAGATCAAAGAATACATCATGCTTGATTCATCCAAGGAGATGCTAGAGAGGGATTCGAACGAGAAATTTAACGAAGTATTTGAAGGTAAAATCACTCGTAATGTTGCAGACGAAGAAACATTTAACCATGAATGTTTAAAAGAAAACGACCAGTACGACGCAGTCATTTCAAATTTATCTATGCACTGGATCAATGACTTGCCAGGTGCATTAGCTAATATTAATCGAGTTTTAAAGCCCGATGGATTATTTATGGGAACATTATTTGGAGGTGATACTATATACGAATTAAGAACCTCACTTCAATTAGCCGAATTAGAAAGAAGAGGAGGTATGTCACCTCGTGTGTCACCTTTAGTTCATTTAAACGACGTTGGCTCTTTACTTAACAGGGCTGGTTTTAGTATGTTAACCATAGATGCGGAAGATATTGTTGTGGGTGGATTTCCGGATATTGTTTCAGTTTGCGAGGACTTGCAAATGATGGGCGAGCAAAATGCGGTTTTATCTAGATCTAGTTATTTACCAAGAGACGTTTTATTGGCTGCAAATGAGATCTATAAAACTTTGCATGGTGAAGCTGATGAAAATGGAGTTATCAGTTTGCCTGCCACTTTCAATGTCATTTTCATGATCGGTTGGAAGAAATCTGAAAGTCAACCACAACCACTAGAAAGGGGAAGTGCTCAAGTAAACTTGAAAGACATCTTGTAGAGCTAGCTCATGTATATATACATATTTAATGGATATCTTATAATATGGTGTACGGATGTAGAGTTACTGTTGGACCCAAATTCCTCGGTAATGTCCCCACACAAAGAAGTTCATGATTTTGTCGCATTATCATATGGTCACCTTGAATTGATATAATTTAAAAACCTTTTTACTTTTAAAGTGGCAATCAGTATCACTTCTATCTTCTTACTAAATTACTTTTAAAGCAACAGGATAATTTTATAATAATGGGTAAGTCTAAAGCTTCTCCTCATTCTTATAAGCAACAAATAGCTTTACCCAGTTACAGATTAGATTCCAATTTGGTTTTATTGCCAGGGATCATCTATAATGTAACTTTTAGCCGTTTTAAAACAGCTGCTTTGTTATCAAGGTTCAAGAAGCAGGTGAGCCATGTTCCTTTAATTGAAAATTTGTTGAACGAATACGATTTTGGTGGTGAAACCAATACTAAATCTTCGTTATCAGATGATTTACCAGGCACCTTATCGAATGAATCAATCAAAGGCATCAAACAGTTTTATGAACATGAACAAGCTTTCAAATTAAATAAAGATCCTAAGACAATAA
Source organism: Hyphopichia khmerensis (assembly GCA_030569195.1). Lineage (NCBI taxonomy): Eukaryota > Fungi > Ascomycota > Pichiomycetes > Serinales > Debaryomycetaceae > Hyphopichia > Hyphopichia khmerensis. Next base: position 27,066 of record JAJMKE010000039.1, on the reverse strand, counting down.
ACAGTGATCCCCAAAATGAATTTGACTGGTTGGTTTTGGCTATTTCTCCTAACTTAAATAAGATTAAGGATCCAAATGGCTTCGACTTAGCTGATGAATACAATGACATAGTCACTATTGTCAGACTCGTTGGTATTGTTGATGATACTACAAATATTAAAATTACTTTACAAGCTTTGACAAGGGGCCGCAAGGCAAAGAAAAATAATCAAGATATTAAACCCAACGAAGTTCTACTTGATGTTGATTGGAATGGGAATATTGATAATATTAGTACCAAATATGCTTTGTTGACCAATAATATAGGACAGCTTTTCAAGTCTATTGACTCATTTATTGTGGATTACAGAAAAGCTTTAAATGTAACCTCTAGTAATAATTCCAAGAATTCAAAATTTAAAGAAAGGGACTTGCTTACTTTAAATCCATTGGCAAATGCCTTATATTTGCAGTTAGCTGGTTCAAAGGATTTCACGAAGGCTTACATTAGTTTACAGAAATTGATTGGAAACTTTACTATTGGATCTAAGAGTGATACTAATGTTGATAGTAAGAACTTTTCTCGCGTCATTGATCTAATTAGTGCGATTATACCCTTTCCAAATCATGAGAAATTGAAAATTTTGAATCATACTGAAATTAATGGTCGTATCGATCATGTCAATGATATGATGGGTAAACTTGTAACTGTATTTGATAGTTTGAAGAAAAATGCTGAGTTTATTAATCATTGGTTCTATAATGAGGCAACTAATATTCAAAGGGCAAATGTCGTTGCAAATCAGTTGAAGTCCATCAGATTGGTTTTGGATGGAATCACTAGTCAATCTAAGACAAATTCAACCAATTTTAACAATAGCAATAATAATAATAACAAAAAGTTAATCCGCCGCAAAAACAGTAACAACAATACAGCAAAAGATGCGAACAATGATGAAGATAATGAGGAAAACTATGATGATGATGATGAGGCTGGAGATGATGAATTAAAGGCGATCACAAATTTTATCAAGCATAGATTGCCTCATGTTGCGACCTTAGATGACGATAGCAAGCGATTAATCATTAAGGATTATAAAAGGATTAAGAACAGTCCACCTGGTAATAGTGACTTTCATGTATTGAGAAATTATTTGGAAATTGTATCTGATTTACCATGGGATAAATTCATTGGTAAATTTGATAGTAATAAAGATATCGATATTAAATTTGCGAAAGAACAGTTAGATAAGGACCACTATGGGTTAGAGCACGTTAAATCAAGATTGATCCAGTATTTGGTGGTCTTAAAATTATTGGGGATAAATGCTGATATTGAGTACGAAAATCAAGAGAAGAGAACTAAGAGTTCTAATGACAAGAAACAGCAATTGGAAAGGGAAGAAATCGAACGTAAGAAATTTATGAACGAACAATACTCCAACGAATCAATTATTATTCCTAATAATGATGAAACTTCTATTGCCCATCGTCAAGCAAAAAATGAAAATGAGCGTCTGAAAGATTTAACAAACGAAGTGATCAGGAAAAGGCAACAAAAGCAGGAAAATATCAAAAGACAGATAATTTCCAAACTGAATCGTAGTCCAATCATAATGTTAGCTGGACCTCCAGGGGTGGGTAAGACCTCATTGGCTAAATCGATTGCAGCTGTATTAGGTCGCCAATTCCAAAGAATCTCTTTGGGGGGTATTAAAGATGAACTGGAAATTAGAGGTCACCGTCGTACGTATGTTGGAGCAATGCCAGGGGTCATTGTGCAAAGTTTGAGAAAATCCAGAAGCATGAACCCAGTTATATTACTTGATGAAATTGATAAGGTAGTTGGCGGAGGACCTGGAGCAGGAGGAAATAAAGTTAACGGAGATCCTGCAGCTGCTTTATTGGAGGTATTAGATCCAGAACAGAATGGAAATTTTACCGATCATTACTTAGGATTCCCAGTTGATTTATCACAGGTGATGTTTATTTGTACAGCAAATGAACCATATAATTTGAGTAAGCCATTATTGGATAGATTAGAGATGATTGAAATTGGAGCTTATGATTATAGTGAAAAGTTAATAATCGGATCAAGGTATTTATTACCAAGACAAATGAAGAGAAATGGATTAATTAATGAAGAAGCCAGAATTGAAATTCCAAGTAAGGTGATGAAGCAAATCATTTTAGATTATACTAGAGAAGCTGGGGTTCGTAATTTTGAAAGAAATCTTGGGACCATATGTCGTCATAAAGCTGTTGAATATGCCGAAAGTTTGAGTAATGAACATGAATACAATGGATTAATTGAAGAGTATGATTTGAGTAAATATTTAGGTATACCATATCCAAAATTGAGTGAAATTTATGAATCACCAATTGGAACTTATAAATATGGTGTTGTTAATGGATTATCTTACAATAGTGATGGATCAGGGTCAGTACTTTTATTCGAAAGTATTGGAATTTCCAAGAATAGTAATGAAGGACCATGGTTAAACATGACTGGTAGATTAGGAGAAGTATTAATGGAAAGTGGTAAGATTGGTCTTACATTTATTAAACTGATTATCTATAAGGATTTATTGAAATTAACTAATGATGATCATGAATCAGATGATATTATTAGTCGAATGCAAAATTTAGATATTCATATGCATGTTCCAAGTGGTAGTATCGAAAAAGATGGACCAAGTGCAGGTATTACTATGGCATTACTGTTTTTGTCATTAATTTTAGAGAAACCAGTTGATTCAAATATTGCAATGACTGGAGAAATTACTCTAAGAGGTTTAGTATTACCAATTGGTGGATTAAAAGAGAAAATGTTGGGAGCAAGTTTGAGTGGAATCAAAAAAATGATTGTTCCAAGAGAAAATCGTAAAGATATCATTAAAGAATATATTAAGAGTATTAATCAACCAGATAAATTGAATGATTTGTTGAAAGATGATTCAAAAGATGGTAGAATAAGTGAAATCGAAGATTACGTCATGAACAAATATGGTATTGAAGTTGTTTATGCCAAAGACTTTTGGGATGTTATTAAAGGTGTTTGGGGTGATTTACTACTAGTTAAAGTGGAACAGCGTAAAATGGCCGAGTATCATTTATAAGCTTTGTAATTTGCAACTTCATAGTTGCAAAAACTAAGCCCATACCAAACCCCTTAAAGCAAAACAAAGCAAAGCCAAAGCCAAAAACACAAACAAAGCAAAAAAAAAAAATACATAAAAAATTATCAAACAGTTATAGTATTATATAGTTTACAGTTTAATTTTAAATACAGTTTAGTATTGACATTTATTGTGCTCATTAAACAAGGGATGAGACTTGAAATTGTTTTAGTGTAGTCTGGTTACACGAGGATTGATAGTACAAAAAGAGATAACTAATAGAATTCTTTTTTCTATACGAACAAAGAATCAAATGTAAAAGCCAAATAAAGAAAGGAATAAAGGAAGGGAGTGATGGCTTGTCTAATTATGCAGGGATAACTTTTCAATTCACAGTGCAAGCAACGCTAAGATGAACAGTGCAATCAACAATTATTCTCAAGTCTTACCAAACATGGTCCAAGACTCTCCTACAGTATTGTTGTTGTTGCTACTATTCTTGTTGTTGTTGTAAATATTAGTGTTACGCAGTAAAAGTGTTGTCGTAAGTGCTGTGATTAGTGCTTCGTTGTTAACCAAGCCTTTATTTGTTTGGAATTCTGAAGGTTAAAACAGGGATGTATGGGCTCACAAACAAAGCTTATTGGAGATTTAAGCGTGAAATTTAACTTTTTTTTTTTTTTTTCTTCCTTTTCACGGTGTTTTTTTTTGTTTTGTTAGTGATTTATAAATAACAACATT
>JAJMKE010000039.1:0-23127 GCA_030569195.1 Hyphopichia khmerensis | reverse complement strand
TCTTCAGCTTTCCCGAGATCAGAGTAGTTTTTGATTTGATCCCTTGATCTGTACTTGAATTTGACCTTAAAATCCAAAAGAACAACTCCAGGAGAACAAGTTTAAAAAGATGGTTTCATTCAAATTATCAAGATCGATTCTTGTATTTCTATCATGCATCTCATTATTTGTTAATCCAATCCTTGCAAAAAGAACTTTACTGGCGACTTCTTTAGTTACTTGTATGGAGAATTCACAAATTTCACCATCTTATTTCAATGTTACTTTTAATCCAGATGACCGTTCTTTAAGGTATTCGCTTGATTTATCTACTGAAATTAGTACTTATGTTATTGCTCATGTTCAAGTTTATGCTTATGGATTCTTAATTATTGAAAAAAATATCGATATGTGTACTTTAGGTTGGAAACAATTTTGTCCAATTTATCCTGGTTCAATGCAAGTTGAATCTATTGAATACATTAGTGAAGATTATGTGAAAATGATTCCAGGTATTGCGTATACTGTACCAGATATTGATGCAGTTGTTAAAGTCATTGTTAAAGATAAAAAATCTGGTGATTCTTTATCCTGTATTCAATCAGCTTTTACTAATGGTAAAACAGTTAGTCAAACTGGTGCTAAATGGGCTACCGCTATTGTGGCTGGTTTAGGGTTATTAATTGCTGCAGTTTTATCAACTTTTGGTAATTCAAATGCCGCTTCTCATATTTCTGCTAATGCAGTTTCTCTTTTCCTTTATTTTCAATCAGTTGTGGTTGTTTCAATGCAACACGTTGAAAGAGTTCCTCCTATCGCTTCTTCTTGGGCTGAAAATTTGGCTTGGTCAATGGGGTTGATTAAAGTAACCTTTATGCAAGATATCTTTAGATGGTACGTTCAATCTACTGGTGGTACTCCAACTACTTATTTTAAAGGTACTACAAAACAAATTTTGGTTCAAAGAGCATTGGATTATTTAGACAGTATGCATAAATTTGCTATTAGAAATGATATTACTGGATTCTTTGGTAATCATGGTGCTGAAGATTATAACGCAGACAAAAGATCTTTGGACTTTGGATTGAATTCAAATACAAATACTATCATTTTGAGAGGTATTGAAAGAATCGGTTTCGGTTCACACATTGAAACAACCTCAATTGTTGTTACAGGATTTACCTTTTTTATGTTGTGTGGATTTTTTTTGGCAGTCATTTTAGTATTAATCAAACAAAGTGTTGAATTGTTAATTCGTTTCAAGAAAATTAATCCAAATCGTTTAAATCATTTCAGAACTTCTTTTGGTTCCATCATGAAAGGTGCTTTACAACGCTATATTTATATTGGTTTTACTCAATTGATTATTCTTTCCTTGTGGGAATTTACTCAAAATGATTCTCCCGCAGTCATAATATTCGCTATAATCTTTTTGATTCTTTCGTTAGGTGTCCTCGGTTTATCTTTTTGGAAAACTTTACATTTTGGTAAAAGATCAATCATCCAATATAATAATCCTGCTGCTTTACTTTATGGTGACTCAAGAATTTTGAATAAATATGGTTTTTGTTATACTATGTTCAATGCCAATAAATACTGGTTTGGTATTGTTCTTGTTGGATATTCCTTAATCAAGGGTATTTTCATTGGTTTGTGTCAATACAGTGGTAAAGCAAGTTCTTTAATTTTATTCATTCTTGACTTAGCTTATACAATCCATTTGTTTATTCAAGCTCCCTATTTGGATAAATCAACTAACGTATTGAATTATTGTATGTCAATTGTTGTTACTATCAATTCATTTTTGTTCTTGTTTTTTTCTGATTTGTTTGGTCAACCGGCTCAAGTAAGTTCAATTATGGGTTGGATTTTTTTCATTTTGAATGCCGCTTTCTCCTTGATCCTTTTAGTCATGATTATTGTTTTGATCTGTCTCGCAGTTGCTTCTAAGAACCCAGATGCTCGTTTTGCTCCTGCTAAAGATGATCGTGCTTCTTTCCAAAGAAAATCATCAGTCAAACGTAGATCTTATAATGAAAAGGGTGAAACTGTTGATTCAAAAGAAAAAGATAATGTTCATAATGAATTGTTTGCTCTTGGATTAGCAGCGCAAGATCATTCAAACAATTGGGAGCTGGAGATGTACAGACTTCATGATATAAGTAATGGAGGTAATGATTATGATGATTCTGAAAACAAATCTTCATCTTCCGAAAATCATAAAAGTCGTGATATATTAACTCCTTCATTAAATCAAAGTGAAAAATGGATTGCAAATGAAAATGAGCAAAGTTTGAGTGAAGGTTCAGATAATGATGAGAAGAAGAAGAATAATTCTAGTTTAGGAACTAAGTTGAAAAATTTAACAAGAAATCTTTCAACGAAGAAAAAGGATACCAATACAAATAAATCATCAGATACTCCTAAATCAAATCATATTACTAGAATCAGTGATACATTAAGTCCCAAAGAAGATAACAATCAAAATACGCCAATTTTAAATGAGTCTCCTAAAGCACATCAAAGAAATTACTCAGAGATGTCCGCTCATAATTCTATGAACAACGATCCAACTGGTGCAACAAAAATTGTTTAATTCTTGAATTATCATGTAAAATTAGTCTTCAATCCATTTTTTTTTTTAAAAAAAAAAGAACAACCTCTCAAAAACCAATTTCAAAGGACAGATGGAGTTACTGTCTATGTATATTATTATTTCTTCTTTTCTCGTTTACGTATTTTTTTCATAATTTTTCGTCTTCTGCGGTCGACTCTTTTATTCTTTTATAAGATTATTACCCTGGATTATATAACAAAATTAATAACAAAGTTATTTCAACTATCAGCTATTAAATCCCAACTTTTTTGTAAGGAACCTATGAGTTTTAAAGCCTCGTTTCTGCTCAGTGTGCTAGAAATGAGAAAGCTGAGCTTCTGGTCAATTTGGAACCTTTCAAATTTGTCCATCCAATTATAGACTGTAGTATTAACTAAATTTTCCTCCCCTTCTTCATCTTTATCATCATTGTAAGAATGAAGAGAGTTACGATTTCCAAGTCCAAACAAGGGCCTTGTCATTAATAACTTATTCATATAGTTTGCACTCTTTGCTATTGCTTGAGATATTAGATTAATTTCAAACTCGTCATAGTTATACTCTTCATTGACGTCAATATCTGCTGCCCATGTGTGTGGAAACATATCATTTGTATCACTCATTTTGAATCTTAAATTGTAAGGTGTTGCCGTTTTTAAATAGGGAATCGTTTGGATAAAAGCCGTTTCTTTTCTCTCGAACCACTGCTTGGTGCTATCTTCAGCTATCAATGGTTTTAGTACCGTAGATAGGGATCTATCACATTTGAAATCAAAGTTATGAAATTGAAAAAGATCAGCAGTCGATAAATTTTGAAATAGTTTGGTCTTATCATCGGTAGATATCTGGCATTCGAATATTGCACCAACGAAGGTATGTGGCATGTAGTATAGGATATCTCGTTTGGCATATTTTCGACGACGAGCCATTTTATAACAAATTAAATTTCTTGCTTCCCATTCCAAAGATGATTGGATACTGGATTCCTGTAAATCCTGTAAATGATTAGAGTCTTTCAAGCCCGAATAATTTATATGCTTTTTATTCCCGCCTATTAAAAGCTTCACAGTATTATCAAAGATTGTATTAATGAAGTTTCTTATTGGGACAAAATTATCCTTGATTTTGGTCCTTGTTTGGATTGTTGCATTGCTATTAGGGACCTTGGTTCTTGTCTTAAAGTCGCTCAGCTTGTTCCCAGATTGGGGTAAATGATTCAGTGCAAAACCAGGTTGACTATGAGATAAAAGCTCTCTTTCATCTAGATTCTCCGGAATATCCTCTGGCAAGTCCCTTAATTTTGTTCCTAAGTTTGGCTTAATCATACAAAATGGTTGATCCCAATTAATATCGTGACTGCTTGTCATTCTTATGGACTTCTCATAGTCAATTTTCCCGTGACTGCAATGCGTTATTGTCAAAAAATTCATAGTTTTTGGAAAAACCGTTTCAACTTTGTACTTTCTGGTAATTTTGAATCCCGTGAAGGTTGTAGGACCATGTCTTATTGAAGGGTTACATACTTTATACTCTTTGAAGAACCAGCTAGCCTCAATAAGTGGAAAAAAAATCAACAATGAAATGAACATCTCGAGTGCCTCATTGAAAGTTTTCCTGGTCATTGATGTTATTGCTGCTCTTTTTTATTTAGAGGTAATACCAGAATAACTTCATATATTATTTCGTGATTTAGAGTCTATTTGTGTATTTTGCGGCCATTTGCATTTCGAGGGCTTATCACATGATCAATTTATCCCGAGGGTGCATCGATTTATGTCCTTCAGTTTTTTTTTTTTTTTTTTTTTTTTTGTGAGAGCTGAGAGTTTGTTAGAGATGAGATTAATGAAAAAAAAAAAAATAAAATAAAAAAACTGATTTGGAGAAGTATTAACTGGAAAGCTTACTTACTTATTTTACTCATTGATTACACTTTTCAGTTGATTGTATCTCTTTCCCGATCCTTTTGTTCATTCTATATAAATATATATATACCTCAAGAATAAGGGACACAAATGGATAGTAATCAACAGTCCAACAAAGCTCATCGTGGAGGTTCCACGAAGAATACCTCTAAGAAGAAATTACATCAAAATGGGTATAATGCCAAGGCCTTCGCCGTAAGTGCCCCAAAGAAGTTGGAAAGGATGGCCAAAAGATCATCGGACGTGAACGAAAAGAAGTTACATGTCCCAATGGTTGATAGAACACCTGATGATGATCCTCCACCAGTTATAATAGCAGTAGTTGGACCTCCAGGAACAGGTAAAACAACTTTAATAAAATCTTTAATAAGAAGATTAGCCAAAACTTCATTGACTGAAGTCAAAGGTCCAATCACCATTGTGAGTGGTAAAAGAAGAAGATTAACATTCATAGAGGTGAATAATGATTTAAATTCTATGATTGATGCTGCCAAAATTGCTGACTTGGTTTTATTATTAATTGATGGTAACTTTGGATTAGAAATGGAAACGATGGAATTTTTGAATATCGCTCAGCATCACGGTATGCCTAGAGTTTTAGGTGTTGCCACTCATTTGGATTTATTCAAGTCTCAATCTACTTTAAGAACTTCCAAAAAAAGATTAAAACACCGTTTATGGACAGAAGTCTATCAGGGTGCGAAGCTCTTCTATTTATCAGGTGTTATCAATGGTCGTTACCCAGATCGTGAAATCTTAAATTTAAGTAGATTCATTTCAGTCATGAAATTCAGACCCTTAAAATGGAGAAATGAACATCCTTATTTATTGGCTGATCGTGTTACTGATTTGACTCATCCTCAGACAATTCAAGAAAATCCAAAATGTGACAGGAAAGTCGCGATATATGGTTATTTACATGGTACTCCTTTGCCTTATACTGGCGCACAAATACATATTGCAGGTGTGGGTGATCAGCTGGTTCACTCTGTTGAAAAATTGCCAGACCCTTGCCCAACCCCATATTATGAACAAAAGTTAGATGATCTCGAGAGGGAAAGAGCTAAAGCTGCTGCTGAAGCAGGTGAACCTATTGCCAAAACCACTAGAAGACGTAAAAGATTAGAAGATAAACAAAAAATTATCTATGCTCCAATGTCAGATGTTGGGGGAGTTCTCGTCGATAAGGATGCTGTTTATATCGATGTTGGTGATAAAGAGCATTTTGTCAAAGGTCAAGAGGCCGGTGAAGGTGAAAAATTAGTCACTGGATTGCAAGACGTTGAAAAAACTATGAAAGAAAGATTCGAAGAAGGTCCTGGTTTACAATTATTTTCATCTTCGAAAGCTATTTCTCAAGATAATCTCAATAATCAAAACGATGACGATGACGAAGAACATGGCCTCTTATCTGATATTGACTCTGATGTGGATAATGATCAAGAACCAAGAAATACCGGTAGAGCGGAAATGAGAAGGCCAAAGTTACATGGTAAATTTGAAAAACCCGATGAGGAGTTTGATGATCTAGCATCTGATGATGAAGAAAATGACAATTACGATTCCGATGCGGAGCCGAAATTGGTAGAAATTGACTTCGATCATAAGAAAAACCAATACAATAAGGATGAATTGGAATATGTTGAGGACTCCTCCTTGTCATCGGATGAAGATCAATCTGATTTTAAATCTGCCGCTCGTAGATTGAAAGGCTCAGTTCAAAGAAAATGGGACATAAATAAATTATTGTATTCAGATAGTGTGGAACCAGAGGAAGCGATCAAAAAGTGGAGGGCTGAAATAGTTGAAGAAAGTGATGAATCAGATATTGAGGAGGAAGAAGACGAAGGTGACTTTTTCAAAAAGAAGAATGTCCAAGATACTTCAAAGGATTTAGATCAATTTGCTCCTACATACCCTTCTGTTGAAGAGTTAAGACATAAGTTTAACCCGGCAGCAGAAAATAGCGATGATGAATATGAAAATGGATTCCAAAAACTCAAGAGTAGATTCTTAGCCGCGCCTAAATTGAATGATACCGAAGAGACCTCTGAAAAGAACGAAGAAGGGAATGATGAAGAAGTTTACGGAGATTTTGAAGACTTAGAAGGTGAAGAAATTTCTGATAATAAGGAAGCTGAAGAGGAAGCTGAATCGGAAGGTGACGATGAAAGTGGAGATGATTTTGCAGATTTTGAAGCTGAAGAAGAGAACGACGAAATGGGACCTGATGAAGATAATAAGAATTCTAAGCAAGATGAGAGTAACTTAACTATAGAACAAAGAAGGGAACTTAATGCAGCCAAAAAGGCACAATTAAAGTTACAATTCGAAGAGGAAGAAGACAGAGAATTTGGTGCTGATGATCCAGAAGGTCGTACTGAAGCTGATACTTGGTACGAATTTCAGAAAAATAAGATGGCCAAACAGTTGGAAATTAATAAGTCTGAATATGAAGAAATGGATCAACAGACAAGAACCAGGATTGAAGGTTTCAAAGCCGGATCATATGTAAAGATTGTATTCAATAATCTTCCTTGTGAATTCATTGAAAACTTACAACCAGAATACCCAATTGTTTTAGGTGGTTTATTACCAACTGAATCAAGATTTGGTATTATGAATGTTAGAATCAGAAGACATCGTTGGCATAAAAAAATCTTAAAATCTCAAGATCCATTAATTCTATCATTGGGATGGAGAAGATTTCAAACTTTACCTATATATACAACTACTGATTCTAGAACACGTAATAGAATGTTGAAGTATACTCCAGAGCATGCATATTGTTTTGCTTCCTTTTATGGTCCTTTAGTTGCACCAAATACTACCTTCGTTGGTTTCAATCTCATAGATAAAAGCTCAACCACTGGTTCATTCAGAGTTGCTGCCACGGGTATAGTTGAAGATTTGAATTCTTCAGTTGAGATTGTTAAAAAGTTAAAATTAGTTGGACATCCATATAAAATTTTCCGTAATACTGCATTCATAAAAGATATGTTCTCAAATGCTTTAGAAGTCGCTAAATTTGAAGGTGCACAAATCAGAACTGTTTCAGGAATTAGGGGTGAAATCAAAAGAGCATTATCTAAACCAGATGGTTATTTTAGAGCTACATTTGAAGATAAGATTTTGATGTCAGATACCGTTTTCTTAAAAACATGGTATCCAGTTAAGATTAAACATTTCTACAATCCAGTCACTTCTTTACTATTAGGAGCTCACAATGAATGGAAAGGTATGAGATTAACAGGTCAAGTGAGAGCAGAACAAAACATTCCAACTCCAATGAACCAAGATAGTGCTTATAAAAAGATTGAAAGAGTTGAAAGAAGATTCAACCCATTGAAAGTTCCAAAATCAGTTAGAGCTGAATTGCCTTTCAAATCTCAAATTCATCAAATGAAACCTCAAAGTAAGAAAACGTATATGGCCAAGAGAGCAGTTGTATTAACTGAAGAAGAGAAGAAATCCAGAGATTTGATGAATAAAATTGCTACAATCAAAAGAGATAAAGAAGCTAAGAGAAAGTCTAAAAAAGAAGATAAATTTAAAGATAAATTGAAAGAAATTGCTAAAAAGGAAGAAACTAGAAAAGAAAAAGAAAGAGAACGTAAGAGAAATTATTTCATGAAGGAAGGAAAGAAGAATGGTGAGGCTAGTAAGAAGAGACGTGTATAAGTTAAGTTTATAGTGTATATTATCGTTATTTTTGTTAGTTTATCACATATTATATAACACATTTTGCATCAATTTATTCTTTGTGTATACGAATTGGAAATGCGACATCGTTACCAGTTTAGTTCGATTAAAAGAAAATGGGGAACTTTTTTTTTTTTTTTTTTTTTTTTCCTTCTGGTTGTCTAGCACTTTGTCTTTTAACAATAGGTTGAGAAGAAAGAGCAGAAGAGAACGTAAGACTAGGAAAAGGTTAAACAGAACGTCTCTATTTTAATTTCATAAGTTGAAAGACATATTTAGCTCAATATCAAAGTACAGCTTTACCACAGTTTGCTCCTTCCATACCTCATCGACGATGTCGTTTTTGAAAGACATAAGTGATATACCGCTTAAGCCCTCACAAGAAACGTTTGTGGATGAACCATCGTCTATAGATGATGTTCATTTAGAGGAACTTATTTTCGATTTAGAAAATGGCATTAAGGATATAAATAAGTTACACGTATACCATGCCATAGCTATTGTCAATTTTACGCTAGAGAATATTATAAGGTTGCACAGCAATCAAAAATTGCTTGAAGAGTTTCGAGAACACCAACTACTTAAATATAAACTTTGTAACGCAAGTCGAAATAATGAAATCCAAAGTAATATAGTACCAACACCATCTCAAACGACAAACACTTCACCTATACTACCACCCTTGAAATGTGCCAAATTAAGTGAAGATGTAGAGCAAGATTTGATAAAAGAAAGCACACCAGATTCATTATCAAACGAAAAAACAAATGATGATCAGAATAAGTCACCAATTGAAAGTAATTCTCCGACTAATGATTTAAATGCTTCTGAGAGTGTTCAGCCTAACATAATACCGATTGAAGAGTTGGTTTCTAAGTTATCGTTGGATAGTGTCCCAAATCCAATAACAGGACTTGATCAAGAAAGACTTCAAAATGAGTTGGATTATTTTAATAAGCCGCAAATTAATGAGCAAGTTATTCATTTAATCAAAGCTTTTAATTTAGTGAAAATCCCGAATATTTCTATTGAAAATTTTTTAATCAGAATAAAAACTTATTCATCATCAATTTCGGTCCTGTCTTACATTCATGCAGCTTTCATGATTTACAAATTGTCAATTATTTTGGCTGTGGTTCCATTATCATCTTTCAATGTCTATAGGCTTTTGCTCGCCCTGATTCGTTGTCTGGCCAAAACTTTAGAAGATGTTTATCAGAAACAGAAAGCTTTCGCTACAGTAGGTGGAGTTTCCCCGAAGGAACTATTTAAAATTGAAGTTGGGTTTCTTTACCTCTGTAATTTCAGAGTTGTCATTGGTGAATCTATGTTAAATAACTTCTTGAAAAGTGATTTTCTCGATTTATACAAGTTTTGCAAGAAATCATTTTGAGTAAGTCTTCTCCCTCATTATGATGTCTCCTACTGGCTTAAACCTTTTCGATTATTGAAATCGCTGACTTTAACTTAGCTACACAACTTTATTATTTTTTATTTATATAGATGCAAATATATATTCGATCAAAAGTTATAATTATATTTTCGCCCACTATATCGCGAGTTGACCTCATTCACAACTTAAGCTGAGAAAAAAAGCAAAAAAACAACTGGTATGAAACTGGTTCAAAAAGTTTACCAGACATAGACAGAAAGAGCTTTCAACGGCTAAGTCGAGCTCTAATTTGAAAAAGCAAAAAAGGAATGCGATTTCTGTGGATCGAACACAGGACCTTCAGATTAACTGGACTGAAGTTTTCTTCAGTCTGACGCTCTCCCAACTGAGCTAAAACCGCAAAGAAGAACCCACGGCGGGAGTCGAACCCGCAATCTTTTGATTAGAAGTCAAACGCGTTAACCATTACGCTACGCAGGCGCTTTCTTGCCGATTTTTTTCGGTGGCTTACTGAACTAGCACGTATTTCATATAAATTGAGGGTTTTCAAGTTTTTCGTACTACTCATAAATACTGCCTTAGTTATACTTAAAAGAAAAGTTTGGCTCATTCTCCTCTCTAGAAAGTAGTCTCTGCTTTTAGAAAAATTCGTTGTGTGTTTATTTTTCACAAACAATATGACCAGATTTTTTGGACTCTAATAGATCTGAAAGATTACCTGCCTTGTGGCATCAGGCTGCAGAAAAACTGGTATCTTATTACATTCACGCTCTCAATTTATAATATAAACACGACAACTCCCTAATTCCTTAGGAATTATTCTATTATCCACTTTCTTCAACCTTGAGGTTTTCTCAGTCTTCTCAGTCTGTCTCCTCATTCTCTTAGGTATATATTAAGTTATAGATATTAAATATATATTCTTGTTAGTCAAAAAAACGTATTACTTAAGTCTTCTTCCCTTGCACTTCAGGCAGATGTTAATGATTATGTGGTTAATTATGTATGCTAAGAGAAAAAATGCCCAAAAATGGTTCCCCCTTTCTGTGACACACCCTTCAAGACCCACATTTTTGCTCCTTTCATCAAGGTAATACCTCTATTTGGTTAAGATTAACCAAGGTCAATAAATTGCATATGCCTCATATATTGAAATTTGTCGAGTTTTTTGGTATGTCTTTTTTCTTTCGACTACAAATTTGCTCACCCATAAATATCCTGCAAATCCACCAGACGTAGTTTCGCTAGTCTGACCCGCCTGCAACATTACCAAGGAGAAAGTAGTCATTCTTATATAAAAAGAGGCTTTTACATTCACATTTTCAAAACCATAAAAAGATATCACCTTCTTTTGAAAATTCAGGAATTTCGCCAGCCGGCTGCAAAAACTTGGTGTCTTATAATATCAATGGTCTTTATCTATAATTTAAGCACAATTACTCCCCAATTTTTTGGGCACTAATGTCTCATACATTTTCTCTAACATTGGGGGCTTTCAGACTCTTTAGCCTTTTACCTGTACTTGGCGAAGGCTTCCAGTTATTTTCACTTTTTACTTCAATGAATACACATTCGAAATCTAACGGCCGCTCCCAGAGTGGAGAAGCAAAATTGGAAGGGGAGTTTCAGAAGTCCCACTTTAGATTATCTTTCTTACTTTTACTAGGAAGCTTAGGTTTCCTATTTACCTAATTAAATAAGCAAACAAATTAAGAAGTTTCAAAACCCCAAAGTTTAGGAATCTGAATGTGATACAACTAAGCTCTGGTATTTAATTCATAAGTTTAGAGCATATATGAAATAAAGTAGCCTCCTTTTGCAGCCCACTTGCACAAAACTATCGGGTTATGTGAGATGATCAGTCCACTATTACCCACTAGCTTAGATGGATACACTGGTTTCCAAACGGACAATCATAACACACGCAACTAGTTGATATTAGTTGATACTTACTAATACCTGGATTAGTCTATTAGTTAGCTTTAGCTTTTCTTTTAATTTATTGTTGAAAGGGAAAGCAACAATATATTAACTATAGAATGAAAACTAAGAATAAGAGAATCTAGGGCACTATATGATCATCCCACATAACCCAAGAAAAACTGGCCATCGTTCAGACCCAGCCTCTCCAATTGAATATCTCAAAAGCCGCAGGTTGTATCAATGGATATTTTGAGAAGTTGTGCGTTACGAGTGCCTTTGACTATAGTTACGATGAATGGGAAAAGTTAAATTGTAGAGTGGCTTCTTATTTTTTTTTTTTTTTCTATTATCTTCTATAGTTGATAATTAGTTTCTTAAGGAGACAAAAAAATTCCAGATGTAAGTCCAATTATTCAATTAATCTTGTGTAAAGGTATTACCTGGTAGCGAAGCCCTTTCTTTCTTTTTTTTTTTTTTTTTTTTTTTGCTTTTTTGATTAATCTATTTTCGATATGAGTTCCCTGACTTTAGTTTTCGTTTGAACAATGAACGCTGCTACTAGATATCTTGGGTGATTCTAATTACATTTTTATCTCTGACTTAAGGCCACCCAATAGGTATGCAAGTACCTGCCATTGGGTTACAGAGAATTTTTGATTTTCAAAATTAAACACAAAAATACATTCGGGCTACTCCCATATTGCCTTTCAGTGATTAACCGTCCAAAAAAAGAAATATTAAGTGTATCAAGCGGGCAAAAAGAGAAAAAAAGCGGCCTTGAAGTCCAAAACGTCAGTTTTATAAGCCTTTGTATGTTAAACACAGGCATTTTTTCAAAATAAAAAGAGGCCTGCGTAGCGTAATGGTTAACGCGTTTGACTTCTAATCAAAAGATTGCGGGTTCGACTCCCGCCGTGGGTTTATTTTTTTTCCGTTTTCTCCAATCGGATTTGCATCGTGGTTGCATTTTTCATTGCTCTGCCCTGCCCTTTGTATTTATTTTTCTTTACGGAAATTTCATATTTCCCCCCCCCCAAAAAATCAAGTTTAGTTACTGTTCAAGATATGAGTATCATGCATACATTAAACAGTTGCTGGGGTATATCTTGCAATAGATCATAAATATGTTGGGTAGTTGAGTATATACACGTTTTAGTCGGTGAATTTAAGTACCCGCAATTAGGAAAACTCGGTTTTTTTCCCGGCAAAACGGTTTCATGCCATAGTAAATAATCTGTCAATTAATGAGCAAATAAGAAAAAGAAGCAAAAAAAAAGAAAGAAAAATCTGACAAATTTCCGCTTATAATTTAAAATCACTCTATCTTTTTTAAAGTGAATGATCCTATTGATATATACTGTGGAGAAGAGAAAATATCGAATTAAGAATAATGATACTATTGTAAATATTTATATGTAAATACCTATATGTATATATTAAATAGTGTTAGTACCCGAATCAAATTAGCAATCCACATATTTAATGTAAATATTAAAAATATTTTAAATGCCGTATAAAAATTACTAAAAGGATTTTTATTAAATGGTAATCATGCGCATAACATATTAAATACTAATTAATATAATAAGAAAAATTAAAGTATTAAGATAATCTAAGAATCCGATTAGATTATTAAAGAATTAATATAAGCAGGATAGATTTCTAATTTTCTTTTTAAGATTATAATTATTGATACTATCAATTTATTATAACAAATCCATGAATTTTAGTTCCAAGTTATCTATTTGTCAATATGATGTTGATCAATAGAGCCATCAAGCAACAAGATAATCATAATAGCCATGCTCATCCACAGCCACAATCGAAACTAGCATTTATTCCAAAGCAGTACCAACATCAACAAGAACATCCAAACCAACATCAACACCAGCAACAAGAGGAATCAGTACAACCACCAAAACCTAAGAGGAAGAACTCATCTATAGTTTCTACCAATTCAATATTTTCATCACTTCAATCATCTAATAATAATTCAAGTATGAGTGATTCAAATGGTATTGAAATTGCAATACCAAATGGTACTGAGTTGCAACAACCAAGAAAGTCAATAACAAAATTCAATTTAGGAGGTTTATTTAAGAAGAAGATTAATTCTAAAAGACCCTCTATTGATTCAATAACTACTGATGCCAATAATTTATCAATCACTAATTCTAAAACAAAATCTCCAACTTATACAACTAATCCAAGAAATTATCAATATAGTTCAAGTAATGAAGATTCAAATTATGATTCTTATAATTCTTCAACAAGTGATTTAACTAATAATAATCTGTCCATCCAGTTTTCATATCCAAATTATCAATCATCGTCAAATACTTCAGCTTCAACCTCTAATTCAAATACGATTTCAAGTTCAAATGTAATTTCAAATACAAATACAATATCAAATTCAAATACAATTTCAAATACCAATACAATATCAAATTCAAATACCATTTCAAATTCGACTCCAAACTCAAACTCAAATTTAAATAGAAATAATGATCAATCAATGATACCTAGGGCAGAAGAAATTTATACTTCTTTTACTACTGAATGTATTTCTTTACAAAATAGTGAAATGACTTCTCATTTAGATGATGATGAAAATGATAAAAATTCATTATATAAACCAAATACTAGAACAACTAATAACATTGATGATATTCAATCCTTTGATATGAATTTGGAAGAATCCTTAAGTGAATATCAACCAGGTGGTTATCATCCAGTTTATCTTAATGATATTTACTCTTCAAAAAGAGCAAATTATAAAATTATTCAAAAATTAGGTTGGGGTCATTTTGCTACCGTTTGGTTAGCTAAAAATTTGAAAAATAATGATTATGTTGCAATTAAAATTGTTAAGTCTTCTCATAATTATTTTGAAGCTGCTGAAGATGAAGTTAAAATTTTAAAAATTTTAAATGATGATTCAGATGATGATCATCATATTAATGATTCAATTTATAATTTAGGTAAAAATGGTATAATGAAATTATTGGATCATTTTATGATTGATGGTTGTAATGGTAATCACATTGCTATGGTTTTTGAAGTTTTGGGTGAAAATATTTTGAATATCATTTATAAACATAAAATGGAAAGATTAAATAATTATTCTTTATCAACAAAATCATCCCCATCCTTAATTCCAATTAATATAATCAAAGACATTACAAAACAAATCTTATTATCAATAAATTATATGCATCATAGAGGTATTATTCATACTGACTTAAAACCAGAAAATATATTAATTAAATATAAAGGTTTAATTAATAATAAATCCTCTTTCAATTCTTCAAATTTCTTGGTTCCTCTGATTCCTTTAAATTCAAAATTAGATGACTCAACTATTATCAAAATCGCTGACTTGGGTAATGCTACTTATTCAAATTTACATTTTACTAATCAAATTCAAACTCGCCAATATAGATCTCCAGAAATTTTATTAAAATACAAATCTTGGGGTGCTTCAACTGATTTATGGTCAATCGGTTGTATACTTTTTGAATTAATTACGGGTGATTATCTTTTTGATCCTCATGATGGTGTTAATTTTAATAAAGATGAAGATCATTTGGCTCAAATTATTGAATTATTAGGTGAATTTCCTTCAATTGATTATCTCAATGATTGTAAGTTGTCTTCAAAATATTTCAATTATAATCCTACTAAAAATGAAATATCTTTGAAAAATATCAAAACTTTAAAAATTTGGAAATTATATGACGTCTTCATTGATAAATATAAATTTGATCCAAATGATATTAATATCAAATTAATTTCTGACTTTATTTTAAAGTGTTTGAGATTTAATCTCGATGAAAGATATGATTGTAAATCATTATTATCACATCCTTGGTTTGATTCAAATCCAACCTATCACGAAGAAACTTTGAAAAATTTACCTAACATTCACGATGATATACCCGGGTATACTTCAACTTGGGATATGGATGATGATTAGATATCTTTCTCATTTCGTTTATCTCTTTAGTTCTGCCTGTTTCAATTCTACTTTTTCCATCTCATTTGTTTCCGTTCTTGCTACTTTATTATTGTATGTGTTTATTTCTTTCTTTATCTACTTCCACGTCTCTTGCATATCTAACCAAAAATTTTAATTGTTCTTCTCTTGTTGTATTTCTCTCTAGGTATTCATAATTCACTTCTCTTGTAAAACTGCTTCAAATATACATTTTCATATTGGTTTCTATGCGCGTGCTGTACCTTTCATTATGTCGTATATTTTTAATGTCGAGGGCTAAACTCATGATTACTTAAAATATCAATATCTATGTTGTCAGAGGGCCTGAGATCCAAATTTGGATCGTATTCGAAGTCAACTATAGGATCTCTCCCCACTCTTTTGACTTGTGATGCCTTTTTGTTTAGCTTCTCGCTAACCCGACTAGTAGTATCCTGGTAGGATTGAATCTTTGTGGAAACTTCATCATTATCCCTTAAATTTGAAGCATTTTCGTGATCTATTGGTTCCTGATCTTTTGGCTCCTGATCTTTTGGTTCCTGGTCTATTGGTTCCTGATCTATTGATTCCTGATCTATTTTCTCTTGTTTCGGTTGCTCACGGTCATAAGCTTCGGCCCTTTCTTTCTCATTTAAATCGTCTTTATTGTTATCTCCGTCTTGAGAGCTCAAGCTGTTAGCTTTTGATTCCCTGGTCTTTGGTCCCCTTGGACTCTTTGCATCATTTATTAATTCGTGTGAAGACTTCATGCGGAAATCAACAATTTCTTCTTCTGCATCCTCATCTGCATCATTATAATCGAGTTTAACCTGTGATCTGGCTTGTTTCTTCTTTGGAGGCTCTTCTATTATAGTCTCTCGTCTTTCTTCTTCTACTAAATCTTCAAAGTACTTTATTGGTACACTTATATCCTTTATCGTGGTTGGATATCTAGGTGTATCTTCATTCACTAACTCACTTTGACTAATGTCAACTACGTTGTAAATGGAATTTCCGATAACCTTACCGAAGAGCACATAGTCATTATTCAATTGAGGTAATTCCTTCAATGTTATAAAAAAAGAATCGACGCTAGATTTATTCCCTTCCAATTTCGATGCTCCAAGGTATCCGCGATGAGTGAATCTTAACCTCGTATGAAACTCACTTTTGAAAGCAGTCTTGAAACTTTCCAAAGCTTCTGTCTGGATAATATAGTCTTTTATGATTTTGTTGAAGCTTAGGCCAACGTAGCTTTTATTGATGCAATTTTGAATGAAAGCTTTACTTGTTTCTGGAGTTTCCTTAGCCCATATTTCTATTTGTATCTCTCCTTTTGAAGTATGAAATATTACTTTTGCTGTTGTCGGTGGTGCAAGCGTAGACATCCCGTTCAGATAAATTCTATTGATAAGTGACACTATTTGACAAATATCTATATGGAGGGACTTGTTTGTAAGTATTTTGCTGATGACTTACTGATATTGCAAAGAATTTGGTCGTGCAGAAGGTCGAATGAAAAGATCAAACAGGTTTTTGTTTTTTGTTTGGATTTTGAGTTTCTCAATTTAGTTTGATTCGAAACACGTATTTTGAAAAACTTCGAATGAAGGGCTTACAATAGTAACAATTGATTGGAATTCGTCATACTTCAAATTGAGTATCCTTGTTGGGTTGTTTCATCTTATTACAAAACCTTGATTACATAGATTCCTTCATATGACTTCATTGAAGACGTTCATCAAGTCTGTTAGAAAGGCTAAGACCATTGCTGACGAAAGGTCGGCAGTGATGAAAGAATCAGCAGCAATTAGGACATCCTTCAGAGATGCTTCTTTGGATCAAACCACTAGAAGGATTAATATTTCCAAGTTATTATATTTATATATTATGGGTGAAAAAACTCATTTTGGTCAAGTAGAATGTTTGAAGCTATTAGCATCACCAAGATTTGCTGATAAAAGATTAGGTTATTTAGCAACTATGTTACTATTAGATGAAAACCAAGAGGTTTTGACTTTATTGACCAACTCTTTAGATAACGATATGCAACATCCAAATGCTTTTGTTGTTGGTTTGGCTTTATGTTGCTTGGGTAACATTGCCTCACCTGAATTGGCAAGAGATTTATATACGAATGTGGATAAAATAATTACCAATACAAGCAATACCTATTTGAAGAAAAAAGCTGTTATAGTGGCAGCCAAATTAATAGAGAAAGACCCAGATTTGGCTGAAATATTCTTACCAAAAATCAACCAATTAGTTGTTGATAAGCACCCAAACATCATCTTGAGTACTTCAAGATTAATTCAAGCTTTATACACTGTACCGGAGTGCCGTCCAGCTTTGATCAAAACCATACCAAAAATTATCTCACAGTTGAAAAGAATCACCACCAGTGGTTATATGCCTGATTATGATGTTATGGGCATAACTGACCCATTCACTCAAGTTTACTTACTTACTACATTGAGGACATTGGCAGTAGATGAAAGCTGCCCATCTGACTATTTAGAAGAGATAAACGACACCTTAACTCAAGTCTCTTCCAATTTAGACAGCGGTAAGAATGCCGCACATGCCATTTTATATGAATGTGTAAAAACAATTTTTGCAATTCAGTCTGACCAATCATTAAAGATATTGGGGGTTAATATATTGGGTAAGTTTTTATCAACAAAAGACAATAATACTCGTTATGTAGCCCTTGATACATTATTGACTGTCATAGATATTGAACCTTTGGCAGTTCAAAGACATAGATCCACAATTGTAAATTGTTTGGCTGATGGTGATATTTCAATTAGAAGAAGAGCTTTGGAACTTTCTTTTGCTATATTAAACGAACAAAACATAAGGGTTTTAGTTCGTGAAATTTTACTTTTCTTAGAGAACTGTACCGATAATGAATTGAAACCTTTCATCACTTCTCAATTAACTATTGCTGCTAACAAATATGCGCCAAATGATAAATGGCATTTTGACACATTAATAAGGATGCTCAATGTATCGGGAAACCATGTTACTTCAGATATTATTTCAAGTATATTGGCCTTAATCTTACAATGTAATGACCAGGAACTTAAAAAGCACATAGTATCGAAGTTGTATCAATCATGTCTTGAAGATTCGACTCAATATGGTTTATCTTTGATAACTATATGGTGTCTTGGTGAATATGCTGATTTGATTTTGAGCGATTCAATTGAAGTTAAGGGTAAGTCACAGATAATAACTGAATCTTCAATAATAAATTTGTTGAAAGACTTGATTGATAATTCAACCTATTCAGAACAAGAGACTGTACAATTGGTAACTTATATTTTAACTGCAATTATAAAGTTATCCGTGAAATTCAAAGATTCAAATTCTATTGAGTCATTAAGATTGATCCTTAATTCCAAGACTTATGATACTAATTTGGAAATTCAAATTAGAGCAGTCGAATATCAGGAAATATTTGCTCAAGAGTATAAATTGAAGAGTGGTTTATTATCAAGAATGCCAGCTCCACCAATCAAACAAAGAGAGTCACTTACTTTACAAGGTGGTGCTCGTGGTAATAAATCAAAATCTATAGCGATTAATAGTTCATCTAATACGGGTTCAACAACTACAAACGATTTATTGGACTTGATGGATAGTAGCTCAACTCAACCAGATCAAGCTCAGCCGGCTACCACTGGAGTCGATTTATTATCAGATATATTCTCACCTGGTCCAACATCTTCAGCTAATACTAATAATAACACCTCCAATAATAAAAATAATGATATATTGAGTCTATTTAACTCGAATGTTTCAGCACCTGCATCTGGTACTGCTACGCCACAACTCGAGCCGGTCAATACTTTAACTAGTGATCAATCCACTGACAAAATCGATGCATTTAATAATCATCACATTAATATCTCATTCATTCCAAAATCTTTTCCTCAAAATGGTCAAGCAATTATTGAAGCACTTGTTACGTCTAAAGACAGCAACAATTCAATAGGGCAAGTTCAATTATTATTTGCAGTTCCAAAAAGTCAAAAATTAGCTATATCATCAACCTCCGGAGGGGATTCTTTAATTGGAGATGGAGCCACCATTAAACAAGTTTTGAAGATTACTGGTAAACAAGGCTCTAAAATTAAGTTGAGAGTGAAGATTCAATATACTTCCAATGGTCAAGTAATTGAAGATATGTTTGATTTTGGAGATTTCGTTTCCAAATTATGAGCTTTTCAGAGAAAAAAAAAAAAGATTAACTACAGCTGAAAAATACACCTTCTTAGGATAAAACAAAATATAATCAATTGTTTATAGAAGCTTTAATAAATATCAAAATAAAACATCGTATCAAGATTTGGTTAAACCAACTCTAGATAGTAGAAGATACAACAACGAATAAAGAGAGTAAATGATAAAAAAGATAACAGAAATCACAGCATTGAAAAAATCAAGTCACTTATTTAAATGGACTTGTATGGTGAGAAAAGAAATTGATCAACAATTAACTTACAATTCAGCACCAGTTGAAATACCTTCAGCAACATCATCAACTTTGGAAGAGATTGACTTATTGTTGACAACGTATTTTTGAGAAAATGGTTTGATAACATTAAGGTAAATTGAGGTGGCACCACCAAAAGATGGGATACCAATGTAAAGTAAAAAGATGGTTTTAAATAAAAAGTAGAATGGAACCCAATATAATAAGGCTTTTGACCAAAATTCAATAACATTTAAAAAGGCAAATACAACCCAATAAGTTAATAATTGAGTATCATCTTTTGAAGTTGAGGTTTCCAAAGCAACTAAAGAATAATAACCTGGAATAACAAAACCAGCAATATTAGATAACAATTGACCAATACCACCAATATTTAAAAAGATAAGAACAAAATAAAACCCAGTAGCACCTAAGACAGCATATGATCTTGGTAAACCAGTATGAGTTTCAAAATGACCTAAACCTGGAGCACCAGAAGTTTTCTACGAAATAGTTAGTATAGTTCTTCAAAACAACAAATAATTTTCACATTCAATTGAATTCAATTCAAAATGAATCAATCAATTGATCTTCATGATCTTCGTTTGCTATAATACATACAGAATCAATACCTGATAAGAAGTTTTTAACTTGAGCTTGATAGGCAGACATTGTGAAGGTTGCAAAATTTGACTAAGTGAAAACAATCTAGTAAACTAATTCAAATTGTTTAATTATACCAATTGAAAAATAATTGAATTGAAGAGAAGAAGAAGAAGAAAAAGGAAGTAACAACGTAGTTTATACTACTTTTTTTCTGTCTTTCCCTATTTTTTGAAATTCCACCGAACAGCGCATTCTCTCGAAGTAGCTACCTTTTTTTTTTTTGTTTTTTGCCTGTCTTGTCTTGCTTGTTGCTTTCTAAAATAGTGAGGCGGTGTGCAGTTACCAGATGAAAAATATTTCAATGATTCAAGTTTAACTAAATAGCAATAAAGTAGGGTTTGCAATAATTCAAGAATCATTAGAATTGGTTTAATAGGGTATAGGGAAAGCAATTCAGGGTGGCCTACTAACATGACAACGTCTTTGGGTAAGGGGCAAGGAAGAAAGAAAGAAAAACATGGAATTTGCGCAGATATTGTAGACAACGAAATAGTGATTTTGGTAACCAATACAACTTACACGAGAATTCAATGAATGGTGTTTGTTGTTAAGTTGAATCAGTATCGAATTATAGATAGTCAGATTTAGATCGTTATACATGGTAATTTATAAACTTTTATGTATGTATATTTCTGGAAATCGATTAGATTTCCCAGATATGCAAATTATTAATTATAAGAAATAGAAATGAATGAATATACAGAATGAAGAAAAAAAAAAGTGAAAGAAAAGAAAATCGTCATTAAAACAAATAATTAAAAAGAAAAGAACTAAAAGTTATCTTTTTTGTTTTTAGAAATTTGGAAAAATCTATTTACCTCCTTTACCTCTAGATTTAGCACTTCCTTCAAATCCTGCTCTCTTCTTATTATTTTTACCATTCTTTGCAGCCTTTTTATTGATAGTACCAGTAAATTTTCTTAATTTAGGAGCTTGATTCTTTTTACCTCTTTTACCCTTGTTATCTTTTCTATTCTTCAAATTTTCTTCTCTTCTCTTAGCTCTTGCTGCAACAGTATCTTTAACAACTTGTTTTCTATCTTTCCATTCAATTTCACTTCTTAATTTTTGTTTTTCTTTTCTTTTAATTGCCTTCTTTAATAATTTTTCATCATCTTTTAATTTAATACCTTCAGCTTGTGACATAACTCTTTGCCATTGATCTTTTTCTTTTTGTTTGGCTTGTTCTTCTGGTGATAATTGAGCAAATTTACGTTTCTTTTGTTCTAGTTTAGTTAAATGAGCTTTTAAATCTCTATTAGCAGGTCCTTTCATTTTCTTTTTATCAGCAGAGTTGCGAAGTCTATTTAAATCAGATGTAACTCTACTACCATCTTGAAATACTATATTACCAAATAATACTGAATCTTCTTCTTCTTCAATTTTTTTATTATTATCATTAGTACGTTCTTCATCTGATTCATCATCAGAATCCGATTCTGGTTCAACTTCTTCATGTTTTCTCTTTAATTTCTCTTGTCTTCTTATCTCTTCTTTTCTTTTACGCTCTTCTAAAATTTGATCTCTGGATTTAACAGCTCCTCCACTTTTGGTACCTGGTGCTTTCCTTCTTTCTCTTAAACTATTGATTTTTGATGATAATTTTTCTCTTAATTTAAGTAATTTTTCATTTTTAGCTTGTTTTTCTTCAGGTGATAATTCTTTTTTATTCTTTTTTTGTTTAATGAAAGTGCCTTCATTATTAACTTGATCTTTCTTTTCATTATTATATGCGATTTCATTTCCTTCATCATCAAATACAAGCAGAGAATTATCCTTTATTAATGAGTCTTCTTTAGGGGTATGCGACTCGTCATTATCTTTTTGCTCTTTTGATTCTTCTTCTTCTTCTTCTTCTGCTTGATCATTTCCTTCTTCACTTTCTTTACCTTCTTCATCACTATCTTCTTTACTCGCTTCACTTTCTACCTCACTTTCCCCTTTGCTTTCTTCTTCACTTTCTTCATTACCAGACCTCTCTATAATAGCTTGAGGGAACTTTTTCATCGAAGGAATGGTTACATTCTTAGCATTTTTAGCTTTATTAGTCATGACATCTTTTGCACTAGCATGAGAATTAATATAATCATCGGCATCATCTTTTGAATCAGGGTTTAACTTTGCTCTCTTATTTTGTTGTAATTCCTTCTTCAGTTTCTTCTTTTGTTGCCATTGGTCTTGAGTGGCATCATCATAATAATATTTAGCTGGAATTAATGATAATAATCCATCAAACGCAGTTGAATGAGTCTTAAGACGTTCCTATTGAAAAATTTCCGTTAGTAATGATCCTTTTTTTATATATATATAATTCCTTCTATAATTTCAATACATACTTCTAGCGAGTTACTCATATTTCTATTTAATATCTTCGAGTATCAATATATAGAAGTATTCCAGTATTAATCTTAAAGAATTCAGAGATCAATATATTTCAATTTGGTAGTTGTATCTCTTCATCTCTGCTCTTTTTTTTTTTTTTTTTTTTTT
>JAJMKE010000038.1:101306-116512 GCA_030569195.1 Hyphopichia khmerensis | reverse complement strand
ACAATTAATTGCAACGTTTAATTCTTCTACACTTGAAACACCTAAAACAATTGAAACTTTTTTATTCCATCTCAAATAACCAGTTTTTTCAGAATTTTTTTTACCATAACTTAAACCAAATAACCAATGTCTTAAAGCAAAACGAGTTGATAAATCAGCCAATTCAACTTGATCATCTTTTAGTAAAGTTTGAGCAATATTTGAAACACAATTTTTTAAATTGGGGGATGCAGGATGGAAATCATGAGTTTTTTGAGATCTTAAAAGGGACATACTTAATATTGAACCATTAAGTAATTTTTGAATTCCACAATCATTTAAAAATAAATCATGATAATTAAATAATTTAGTATTTTGAATACATCCATTACTATATGACATAACCACATCTAAAGAACCAATATCATCTTGATAATTATCATGACAATTTTTAGCAATTTTATATAAAAATTCAACTGGATATCCAGAAATTCCAATATTTTTAATAATTCCTTCATTTTTCATCATTGATAATTCTTTTAATGCTTCAAAAATTTCATCTTCTTTAACAAATTCAATATCATGCATATATACTAAATCAAGATAACTTGTATTCAATCGACTTAATGATCTTTCAACTGATTTTCTAACTGATTGTCTTGAATAATCAAATTCATCTAATCTAACTCTACCAGCTTTTGTACAAATAAAATACAGTTCTCGATTCCATTCATTCTTAATTTCATTCAATGCTTGCCCGAGTAATTCTTCCGATGCTCCATAATATGGTGACGTATCAATTGCAATTAAGCCACTTTTAAATGCTTGCGATATAATTGCTTTCACGGGTAACTTATATGGATCTGATGCATACTGAGTATTGAATACAGCTCCTCCAACTATTAGTGGTGGTAAATATTTAATGGAGTATG
Organism: Hyphopichia khmerensis; assembly: GCA_030569195.1. Classification (NCBI taxonomy): domain Eukaryota; kingdom Fungi; phylum Ascomycota; class Pichiomycetes; order Serinales; family Debaryomycetaceae; genus Hyphopichia; species Hyphopichia khmerensis. The sequence goes on along the minus strand of JAJMKE010000038.1, from coordinate 115,601 downwards.
GTTGCGGTGCACTGGTTGGTCCAATTGGTTTGATGATCGACATCTCTTCCTACTTTTCTAACAAACGTGGATCCTATTGCTCTTATACTAGTAACGGTACCGGAACGTTGGGGAGGGGAGTTTGTGTGTGGTATGTATAGATGAAAATTTGAAATCTAATTGGTGGCTAAGATTCGTATTCTTTTTATAAAAAAAAAAACTAATTATATCTGAAATCGCTTGAATTATACTGACTTTTTTGTTCTCCCCAAATTTTTTTCAGTTCTTCAGTCTTTTTTTTTTTGTTTTGTATGGGTTTTTGTTCGGTTGTTCTCTTACACACAATAAGAATTGCGAGAATATCTGAATGTTTAGCTAATATTTCCGCTTTATATAGAAAAAAAAAGGCTTAAAATTGGTTGAAACCATTGGTTTTCTGGTAAGAGATACTAGCTGTACATTAAAGTATATAAGGGAGTAGTTAAAAAGAATAAAAAGTAATAAAAAAATGGAATTAAAAACACAATTGTTGAAATGAATAGTAATAGTAAAAAGGATGCAAAAAAGAGATTATTGAAATGAAAAAAAAAAAAAAAAAAAAAAAAAAAAAAAAAAAAAAAAAAAAAAAAAAATGGGTAAAGAAGTTACTTTAGTACAGATTAGAATATGGTGTCTCCTTCGACGAGGTAGTTGCCGGGAACGAGGCCGAACATACCGGCACGATCATTGCAATTCTTACCTAATTCGACTGCAAACCAACCGTCATCTTGTTTATGAACAATGTACATATACCAACCTTTTTTAAAGGACAATTCATTATGAGATTGAGCTTTGAAAGAGTATCTGGCTTTGGCTTTGGAAATGTAGGGTTGACGGGTAATTGGAGTGAAATTATCCTGTCCTAACATTGAATGAAGATCAGTGTAGGATTTGGAGGATTTTTTGAATAAGGAAGAAGGAGCCTTTTTAGGAGACATCAAATGTTGTTGTGGTTGTTGAATTGGGGAAGGTTGAGGTTTATTTACAATTGTAGTACCAATCAGATCATCATTGTATAAATCATCATTCAATACTGGTTCTAACATTGATTTTGGTCTAATTCTCTTTGGGGGGCCACCAGATTTTGAACTTACCATTGAATTTTTGGTTGATTTTGGTGATGAATTTATATGTATTGGAGATGCAAAACTAATTGAATCATATCTTGTTGCAATTTCAGTTGAATCATCTATATAATCAGATGCTGGTTTAAATGGACTATTTGGTATTGCATTTGATTTTCTATATTCTTCTTCTCTAATTCTATCTTCTTTTTCCTTTTTAGCTCTTCTAACTGATTTTCTATATTTAGTCATATCACCATCACCTCCTGCACTTATATCTTCTAAAGCTTTTGCAATATAATCAAATGAAAAATCTTTTGAAATTGGTACTGGTGGTTGATCTGGTGCTTCCAAAACATTTAAATTTTTATGAAATGAAGTACCTTCTTTTGATTTTAAATTAATTTGTTCTTGAAATTGATGTAATTGCTTTTCTTTTCTACGTGGACTAGCCCAATTTCTATCTTGCAGTGATCCACTATTAGAATAATTAGTTGGATTTGAATAATTTGATGATCCATTTGAATTTTTAAAATTATCAGGTAATTCTTTAATTGAAAATACATCTTTATTATCATCAAAATTACTATATTGAGATCCATCAGTTGGTGCTCTTCTTCTAATTTGCAGTGGAGAAGTTAAATGAAGGTTACTATTGGTTTTTCTATGAAGATGTTGTTGATTATCATTATAATTATTTGGACTGGGTGGTGGTAAATCAACTTTATTGTTTTGTAATGCATTGGCTCCAAATGGAGGAGTTTGTAATGGATGTGATGATCTTGGTGTTGTTGGGTGATGAACTAGTGGCAGTGAATTTGGTTGAATTGGTGATAATTGGTCAGGTATTTGAATTTGAGTTGCTTGACTTGATGGAGAAGAAATCGATGGTGGTAAAGTTTCCGGTGAAGGATTTGTTACTGTTGGAATTGGAGGAATTTGATATTGTTGTTGTTGTTGTTGTTGTTGCTGAAGTTGGTGATGGTGGTGGTGGTGGTGATGTTGTTGTGGAGATGGTGATTGATTAGCGTGAGACATATTTGAATGAGTAGAATAAGTTCTTGCTAATACTCTTGTATAATCGGGAGTTTCAAATTCTGCTAATTGATAATTTTTTTGATCACTTGAATCATCATAACCTGACATATAATCAATGAATTTAGGAGGTTGAAAAATTTTATTACCAGTACCATAAATTTCAGCAAAATCTTGTAAATCTTTTGGAGGATTTATAGTTGCAAAATTAGTTCTTGCTTTATCAACTGAATTATCATTATCAACACATAAAGTAGCAATATTATTACAAAAATTAAAACAATTCATTTTACATAATTGAATTCTTTCAATTTCTAATTGATAAAAATTTTGTAAAGAAATTGACCAATCTCGTATCCAAATTTCATTATATTCTTTATATTTATCAACTGCAGCTTTATAATTTAATTGATTATTTGTTGAATTTGATTTTAATTTAGCTAATTTAGCTTCATATTTTTCTAATTCTTTACCCCAAGTAGTTTGACAAGCTAAAGAACAAGATTTAATTTGACCACATTCATCTTGATATTTAGTTCTTAAAATTTCTAAATTTTTTAAAGCATCATTTCTTTTATTTAAAACTTTAATCATATGATGTTCAATTTTAGAAACTTCTTTTGAATAAACTTGAGAAAAATGATTTAAAGAATCATAATTAATTTGATTAATTGATTTGATAAATTTTTGATTAAATTTTAACATTGAATCATTTTCAAATTGTAATTTATCTAAAGCAATTTTTAAACTACCAGTTTCATTTGATCCTAAATAAACTTTATGATTTAATTTTTCAATTTTTTTATTATATTCTTTTTCAATATTAATTCTTTCCATATAATAATCTAATAATTCTTGCATTGTATTAATTGAATGTTTAATTTTAGTTTGAATTATATGGAAACCAGCATCTTTTGAACCCCAAAAATTATTAACAAATGTTATTTCATTTGGACCAAATTGTCCATTTCTTGACATTGTTTGGTTTAATTGATTATAAGAAGGCAAAACGGCAATTGATATATGAAATTAATAAAGAAAGGATATAAGTTAGTTTTTATTATAAAAAAGGATTTCCCCTGATAATTTGAAGGAAAACAAAAAAAGACAAATATAATGTAATTCTCTAATGAACAACAAAAATTGTGAAATTTGATGAAGTTCCAAAGTAGTATTGAGATAATAAGGATCAGATGAGGCAATCACTATGGTAACCAATGATGAAGGGTAAGGGAACTTGCAACGAGAATGGAACCAAAAACAAAAATAGCAAAAACAGAAGAGAAAAAAAAGAAAAGAAGACTAAACAAGTGGAAATAAAAAATCAGGAAAGACTGTAATAGTTGGGCTAGGGCAAAAAAAAATAATATTTAACGAATGGGCAATACTTGGAATGTAATTAAACTCGAGGACTTTTGAGAAACTTGATTTAAATTTCTGGAAATGAAGTTGAAAAGAGTGAAAGTTTCGATAATTTAAAAAAAGAAGTAGTTAAAAAGAAAGGATCCTGGAGTGTTTTTTAAGACTCCAAAAGTTGTTGAAAGAATTTTTAAAGAAATATAAAGAAGCCTAATGAAACTAATGTAATAATACGTAAGTGATTATATTTAAAGATACAACCTTGTTTACTTGTTTATGAAAAGAACGAAAAGGGTAATCTTATTATGTTCAATTCAATTAACTCAATCAGCAGGGAAGCTATTCACCTTAAACAAACAAAAGAAAAGAAAAAATAAATATTCATATATATATATATATATATATATATATATATGCTGAATAATTCCCAAAAAGAGGCGTAATTGACTTGTTATACTAGGCACAGATTGAATAGATGCATTTGAAACAAGAATCCCAAACACAATACAATCAAGTGACGAAGTAGTATAACCGAAATTATCAAAACACTATGAAAACCAACTCAACTCGTTTATGTTCTTTGATGATGTTTTGTTTGCAAAAAAAGAACAATTTTAGTTTGCAGTTTCTTGATTTAGCCAATTTGTCAATAGTATATGTGCGGCACGGGCGTATCCTATGTACCAGCCAAAAACAACAAAAAAATAATTGTGAAAACAATAGAAAAATCAAAGCAAATGAAAAAAAAAAAAAAAAAAAAAAAAAAAAAAAAAAAAAAAAAAAAAAAAAAAAAAAAAAAAAAAAAAAAAAAAAAAAAAAAAAAAGCTAAAGAAAATAAAAAAATAAAAGAGTCAAAAGTGAGAACTCGGTTATTTGCGTATGCAGGAATATGCAATATGTTTGCCTTATTAGGAAGTCGACAAAAAACACTAACAAAATAAACTTTGGCAGAGGGTTTTATGGTGCATGGATGTTTGGGTTTTGGTCAGGTGACTGAGCTGCCAAAAGGGATTATATTTAGATAGATAAGCAAATGGGAAGAAAATTAATTGAAACAGACTGAGCAGAAGTAGGTTGTATTATATACAATAAATCGCTATTGATCGTAAATATGTCACCCTTATGCTGAGCAACCATGTTGTTAATTAGCACATTACAACGATGGCATACAATAAACCTCCTTCCCCTTGAAAGTTTCTTTCTCCCTCTCCCACTCCCTAAAGTGTAGATAAAACAAAAAAGAAATGGGAATAAAAAGAAAAGAAACCAATACTGGGTATTACCGTATTGCAACAGACCAAATGACAAAAAACAACGATCCGAAATTAACCAGGATAAGTATATATGTTTTTGAAATCATCCCGGGAATTAACTCCGGTAGGTGTCAAACTTTCTCGTTTTTGATATTTTTTATTATTTTGTGATGACATTCATATGCGTAGACCCGAGAGCCACTATTTTACTATGTGTGCACGTGACCATTAGGAACAAAACCTAATCAATTCCGGTTATGTCAATAAAGAGCATAAATATTAAAGCCTACAAGTGAATATCAAAAAAAAAAAAAAAAAATCGACTCCACGGACTTTTCTTAATTTCAAACAGGTGTATATATATTGACAAGTATATATTCAAATATATATATTGACATATATTGACATATATTGACATATATTCATAGATATAGATATGAGTGGAGTTGGTACGGCTGCTTCAGTGAGCTCTCGTGACTCGGCTCGTTCAGCTCGTTCGGTTGGTGCAGTTGGTTCAGCTGCTTCAGCTGCTTCAGCTGCTTCAACTGGTTCGGCAAAGGTTGAACCTCAACCCAAATCAAAGGCATATATTTGGTTTCGTAAAATACTATCATTTTTGATTGCTCAATGGTTTTTCATAATATTGGGGGTATTTGTTGCATTAGCACATCTGTATCCAGAATTTGCTAAACAAGGTGGTACTATAAGAGCAGAATATACAATTGGTTATGGAGCAGTTGCGGTAATTTTTTTAGTATCTGGATTATCTATGAGTTCAAAAGATTTAATGAAAAATACATTTCATTGGAGAGCTCATTTTACCGTTTTATCAAGTTCATTTTTAATTACTTCTGCTATAATATATGGAATTTGTTGTGGTATAAAAGCAAGTAATGATAAAAAAATTGATGATTGGTTATTAGTTGGTTTAATTGTAACCCATAGTTGTCCAACCACCGTTAGTTCTAATGTTGTCATGACTAAACAAGCTCATGGTAATGATATTTTAACCTTGTGTGAAGTTTTCATTGGTAATGTTTTAGGAGCTTTTATAACCCCTGCTTTGGTTCAAATGTATTTAAGAGGAGTTTGGGAATTTGGTAATCCAACTCATCAATCAACTGGTGATAGTTCAATGACTGATTTATATGGAGAAGTTATGAAACAAGTTGGATTATCAGTATTTGTACCATTATTTGTTGGTCAAGTTGTTCAAAATATTTTCCCAAAGCAAACAAAATGGTGTTTAACAACTTTTAAATTAAATAAAGTTGGATCATTCATGTTACTTTTAGTTATGTTTCAATCATTTTCAACTGCTTTTGCTCAAAATGCTTTTACTTCAGTAAGTCATGTTAGTATAATTTTTTTGGTATTTTTCAATCTTGGAATTTACCTTTTTTTCACAATTATAACATATGCATATTCAAGACCTTATTGGATATTATTGATTTTTAATACCAAACCAGAAAATTCAAATTCAAAATTTTATAAATTGGCTTATAAATTTTTCACTCCATTTTATTATAATCGTAAAGATACCGTGGCAATGATGTTATGTGGACCTGCTAAAACTGCTGCTTTAGGGGTTTCTTTAGTAAGTTCTCAATATGGTTCTAAATTTGAAAATTTAGGTAAATTACTAGTTCCTTTGGTTTTATATCAAGCTGAACAAGTTATTACTGCTCAAGTCTTAGTTAATCTTATGAGAAAATGGGTTTACGCTGATCCTGATTTGAAACAACCAAATGATATAGAAAATTCACCAAATAATGATCAACCTCAAGATCAAAAACTTGATGATCCTCATCAAAACCAACAAAATCAACAACTTCAACCACAAGAAGAAGCATTTAGCTCAAATGAAACAAGCTCAAGAGAACTACTAGAAAGAGATAATCAAAGCTCTAATTCCTATAAAAGATAGATATGTAATTTATATATAAAAATACAAAAAGACTTTCAAAATATACATTTATGTATATGTAAAAATGTATATGTAAATGTATATGTAAATGTATATGTAAATGTAAATGTAAATGTAAATGTATATACATACATTTATTATTTATATAAGGTGTATGGGTGCTCTTCTTATTTTAGGGGACGCTGCAGGTACTTTTAGTTGCTGCACTTAATTTGGCCCAATTCGTAAAAACAGTACGAATCATCGGTATAAAACCTTGATTTATATACTAGACAAGTTGAAAATTGTTAGATAATATATACATATATACCTGAAAAAGGAGGGGAGGGCGGTGTGTAGTTGAAAAATGAGTGTAAAGACAACGTACATAAAGCAATATTAAAAATACCGGGTAAAAATTAACTATGCTTAGTTCGACAAGACAATAATAGATTGATCAAGAACTAGCGAGCTAATTAGTTGGGTTTCTTGTGAATTCGTATTATCAGTTTAACTTTTAGTAAAGATATCGATTTAACCCATTTCTAATACTATTAGTAGACAGTATGGGTGTGTGTATATACTCTCGTAAACTAGCTATTTCTAATTAAATGATATATTTAGACTGAAAAAGGTGTACTGTTTTTATCAGTAGATAAACTGTGGATAGCCAATGATAAAGGTGTGCACCCCATGTTCTCAGCTAACAAAGGAATTCACTAACAAAGAAAAAAAAAAAAATAATTCTGGTACTGCACCCCATGCCTTAGTTATTATGACAATATCGATAACGGACATATAACCATCAAACCACTTTTGATTTTAATCAACGAAAATCAAGTTTCGTCTTTTTTTTTCTTTTTAATTCATATACTGATTCTGATTCCTTTTTTTAAAATAAATTTGTTATTCTTTTTGGTAAATTATGATTCTGAATCATCCTCCTATAGATTCTACTATCTTTAACTTTTTGAATTCCAATTCTAATAACTCAAATTCTAATTCCAATTCCAATTCCAATACAAACACTAATTCAAATACAAATCTTGAAATGATTGATTTGAATGATCCTCTTTTAAATCAACAGCAATATAATCATTTGATAAATAATATGAATATCCCACCTCCAGTATCCTCAACTACTATTAATTCCGATTCTCTTAATTTGAATGGTGAGATATTCTTTAATCAAAATAATCAACTTACAAATGCTGATATTGATGCTTTAACTGCTGATTTAAATTCAAATTTATCTGGTAGTTCTACTTCTTTACCAAATATTAATTCTTATCTGGATTTAAATACCTCAATTACTACTCCGGATTTCCCTTCTCCTAATAAGTTTACTTATAATCATAATTATCAACAGCATTATGCTTATAATGAAAGACCTAATATTCGTCATGCTCATCTGTCTTCTTTTAGTTTACCTATTGATCAGTTGAATTTATTGACTTTGAAACCTTTCTCCTCCTCTTCCTCCAAATCTCCTTCACCTGATGATCATTTCTCACAACATCAAAACCATGATGATCAACATGATTCACTGAAGATGGAGGGTGATGTCTTGGAGTCACCCAAAAATCAACAAGTGCAGAATTCGGGTCAAAGATTAAATCAAGCAAAGCAACAATCTCCAAGACATCGTCAATCGAAAAGTCAGGATTTTGATTTTACTAATGCTACAATTAATCCACGTCAATTATTTACAGAAGCACAAATGATTCCTGAATTAGAATCTACCAAATCAAATAATGACACTCTTTTGAAATCTCCTTTAGTACCGAACAGTATTGAAAATGACGCTGCTGCTCCTCAATCAATTGCAATCAATTCAAATGGAGGAGGCTATGTTTTGCCCTCATCGGTTTCTTCACCTTCGTTGTCAACTCTTTTTAAACAGGTTAGTCCTACTAAGCCAGCACCTCCAACGAAGATCAATAGTAGTGGTAATGTTGGTAGACCAAGAGGTCGTAAATCTAGATCAATTTCTTTTAGTTCTTCAGGGATTCATAAAGAGCAGCAAAAACATAATCAATATCACTCAATGATTAGTCAACACCAGAAACAACAACATCAGCAACAACAACAACTTCAACAACATCATCTGCAACTGCAACAAATACCTAATGAAAAACATCTTGAAAATCAACTGGCTCCATTGGAGCCATATAAATTTGATTTTGTCATGAATGATGAATGTTTCAATGCAATTGCATATTGGTTGAATAATACTACTGAAGTAATGAATAAAGAAAACCCAGAACAACAACAGCAACAACAACAACAGCAGCAGGAGCAAGAACAACAGCAACAACAACAGCAACAACAGCAACAACAGTCAACGAATAATGACTTATGGGATAAACTGGCGGAAATTTTAACTAATCCAACTGGTATGGTGAAAAATTCACAATTTAAACGTCGTAATTCAATTCAGGTATTAAGTCAACCATTTCAACAATCGTTAGATTATGATATTAATAACTCAATTACTACATTAAATTCTGCAGGTCAGAAGAGAAAACGTAGAAAATCATTTAATTATGAAATGATGGTTCCTCCTCCTTTAATTCGTCGTGGTTCAGTGAATTCTTCTTCTACAACCAACTCAACACCTCTAAGTAGTGCTAATTCAAGTACTTCATTATCTTCGATGCAACACAATGTCATATTACCAAATTCGCCCAACAAAGAGCTTTATTATAATCATGGTGCATCTCCTTCAATTTTACAAGCACAGAAATTTGATCATATTCCAACTTCATTAACTGAAGAAATTAAAGAAGAACAAGATCAAGATTTTAATAAAAATTTAGGTGATTATCATCAAAAACCAGACAATTTTAATGCCAATCATAATAATACTCATAATAATAATAATAGTATTACGAATGGCAATAATAGCAATACTAATGAGGATGATGATAGTCCAAAACCTTTCCCATGTGCTAATTGTACTAAAGTCTTTAAAAGAAGTGAACATTTGAAGAGACACATTAGATCAGTTCACTCAAATATAAGACCTTTCCATTGTAAATATTGTGAAAAGAAATTTTCCAGGTCAGATAATTTGGCTCAACATTTGAAGACTCATTATAAAACTGATGAATTTGGTAATACTACAATTATTTATGGCAATCCAAATATTAATGGACGTGGTGGTAGAAGAAAATCAAAGCCTACGTGATTTTCATTTTTTTTGTTTCATTTTTATAGTTGGTTTAGTTTGATTTAGTCTTTTTGGTTTTTTGATTTATTTTTTTCTCTTTTGGTTGATTCTTATTATTCTCTCCATTTCTTTACTTATACTCTACTCATCCTTTCATATAACTCTTTTCACGTTTCTTTGTTCTCCTTCTTCTTCTTCTATTTCTTCTATTTCTTCTATTTCTTCTTCCTATTCTTCTTCTTATTCTTCCTGATAAACTTTATTTTATACTTTCTATTGTATATTTCTTACAGCATTGGTTTTTCTTCATCTTCTCTTCAATATATGGATTATGAAATACTTGAAAAAAGAAAAGAGAACAAAAAAAAAAAAAACCCTTTTGTATTGGTGTTTCCTAATTAGGACTCGCAACAAGCACAACTACACGACTTATATTTGAGTGACCATTTCATCATTACTGGCTAATAAACATCATTGGATGGCATTTTAATATTGGATAGAACTCATGACCCGGTTGCCTAGTTGCCATGGGTAATTCTGTGGTTGTAGTTGTAGAGCTTATCATACCATGAGTAATACAAAATTTAAAGAGTACACTAGAAAAGCTAGATACAATACCAAATTCAGAATTTTCACCCTGCACCTTCGCTAACTCGTATTTCACTTAAATGGTCATTAATAGTCCAATTGAATTGTAGTCATTTTGTGACAAACTCAAACAGTTTTAAATAATTCCCCTTTATTATTGTAAGTATTGTAAGTCTGCATTAGAAAGAAGAAATTCCATCCCTCACTTAAATTTAGAAATATCACCAATTTCACTTTTGGCCTTTAATTATTGTTTTTTTTTTTTTTGTTTTGTTAGCCATTTAACATTTTTTTTTTTTTTTTGCTACTTCCAAAAATTTAATTAGCTTATTATCATTTATTATTACTCTTCTTTTACTTCTACTTCGTCTTAATCTTTAATTCATTAAGGATGTCTCGCTCAATTTATCAAAGCAATGGTAAACCATTGTCCCAGCAGGCAATTTATCAACAAAAATTAAAGCAGGGTATTTATAATTCCCCAGGGGTCCCCTCAGTAGGGGTTAACTCGCTGGCTTCTGATACTGCTGCATTATTGGCAGCCTCTGCAGACTTGAGTGTTAAACCATCTTATGAACGTACGGTGGCTCCGGAGGCCCATGTTGCTGCATTGGCCGCTAAGAAAGATACAATCAATGCTTGGTCAAGAGAGAACAACGACCCTTATGCGACTTCAGCTGCTTCTTCTGTTAAACCAGCTAGTTCATTAACTTCAGAATCATCTTATATTGCAGATAGTTCTTCAATTAGACATGGGGTTCCTGCTTATAGCAACGATGCTGTTTTCAAAATGGCCAGTGCAAATTCAACTTCAACCATGACTTCAAGGATTACTCCAGAAAAATTGGCTTCAAAACATGGTTTAGTATCAAAGAATAAAAATAATCAAGCTTTTGATATTAATAAGATTAATCAACTTGCCAATAGAAACTCGGCTAAGTCTCTTCATTCTCGTTTTAATCCAGATTTAGATTATCGTCATGGTATTAAACATCAACAGGTTCAACCAGCTGAATATTTAGATGCTAATGAAGAAAAATTAGCTGCTGAATCTGCTGCTGCTTCTTTAAAACATGGTGCTGGTTATACCCATCAAGTTTCTTCCCAACCAAGACTGAAAACTTTTACTGCTGCTCAAGTTGTTGATGCTACTTTATTGGCTGCTGCAAGTGCTAAAGCCAATGATCGTTTAAAATCTTTAAATTCAACTACTCCTGCTGATTTTAAAACTCAAGCTCATCAATATGCTAAAGCTTTAACCATTGCGCAAAAACATTCCGAAGAACGTATTAAAAATCATAATGCTGGTATGATTGATTTAGGTGGTGGTTTAACTATGCCTCAGAGTAAGTTAGATGAATTGGCTACTTTAATTGTTGGTCCAGTTCTTTCCGATATCGATACCAAGGCTAAATTACAAAGAGAAACTGATTTAATCACTAAAGCTAAACATGAAGAATTAACCAAACAACATCAAAAGGCAAAACAAGATGAATTGGCTGCTAAGAATAAAGAAAAAGCAGACATTGCTCAAGCTAAACGTGAAAGAATTGATGCTAATGAAGTTAAAAAACAAGGTGAAGATGGTAAATATGCTGAATATCAAGCTTCTCGTAATACTGAAGTTGAAGGTAAACAAAAAGAATTTGAAGATTTAAAAATTAAACATGCCGAGGAGAAAGATGCTTTATTAAATGAAAAGCAAGATGTATTAAATAAGATTGAATCAGAAGAATCTGAATTAATTGCTAATCGTAAATCTGAATTAGATACTTTGCAAGCCGAAAAGGATGAAATATTAAAACCAATTTTAGATGAATTGGAAAAAGAAACTACTAAATTGAATGGTTTAATTGATGCAAAGAATGAATTGGCTAATGAAGTCACTTCAGCTGAAACTTTAAATAACGAATACAAAACTAAAGTAACCGATTTAGAAAATCAATTGAAACAATCAATTACTGATATCGAACAATATACTGTTGACTTGGAGAATTCTAATAAGAAATTTGATGAAACTTCAAAACAAGTTGACGAATTACATCAACGTTCAATTGATGAATTAGCTAAACATGAAGAGATTCATAAATCTTTAGATTCTGAAATTGATGAAAAAACTAAAACTAAAGATGATCATTTGAAATCAAAAGCTGAAAGAAAACAAGAAATTTTATCACATCTTGATGATCGTGTTAAAGAAGAGCATCAAATTAATAAAGAATTACCAGATCATTTACAAAAAACCATTGATGAAGATAAATTAAGAGACACTGGATCTCTTTTTTCTGTTGAAGAACCATCTGTAAGAAATTTGTCAATATTAGATGCTGATACAAAACGTGCTGAGCATATTGATACAAAATCTGATATTTTCAAAGCAGTTCATGGTAATTCTGAACCTACCACTAAAGATGCAAACATTGGTAAGACTAGAGCTGGTGAACATAATTCAACTGAACCAGAAACTAAAAAATTAAAACTGGAACCTGCACCAGTAGCTACTTCTCCATCTACTTCACCAAAGAAGAGATCAATCCGTAATAAAATTACTGGTTTTTTCGGATCACCAAAGTCGAGTCCTACTAAATCGAAATTTGATGAGCCAAAGAAGCAACCAACTTCATCTACTAAAGAAGCTCCTAAATCTAATACTAATACGGGGTTAGTTAGTGAGAATGAAAGTAAAGATCGCTCAAACCTGGAAGTAAGTAATGGAGAGTTTGATGATGAAATTTCAATCGACCAAGATAAAAATAGAGGTGGAGTCTTCAAAGAAGAAATCTGACTTAATTCTTGACTGAATATATCAATGTTTGTTTTGCTTTTCTTTCTATCCTAAATTCGTATAATTTATGATTTTTAATTTTCCTCTGTATTATTCAATAATTTTCAGTTCATATCTGTTCTATTTTTTTCCTAATTACTGTTTTTTTTTTTTTCTTAATTTTTTCGTTATCCCTTGTGTTAATATCGAATTACCTATTTGTTAAGTTTGTTCAAAATCTTTGTCCTTTAAAAATACAATTTCGTATATGTTTATTAGTTTTTTGCAATGTAGTTGTGTAGTTGAGTAGTTTTGCATTGTAATTTTGCGACTGCTAGCTGAAAAAAATCGACTGAAAAAAAAAAAGATCAACTCTTCCCTGCTTTCTTGTTACCTTTCTTACCTTTCCCAGTCACCTATTTGCTCACCAGCTACTAGTATATACATCGACTCTACGGAAGCACGAAGGAAGTCATGTCAATAACTTCCTCTACTCCTGAGACAACGGCAGAACCAAATGCCGCTAATAGATTATTACGAAAATTTAATTTCAAACTAGCATATGCTAGTGAAGAATACAAAGCACGTCGTAAACAACAAATGGTTTTATTCATGACATCTGCTGCCATGACCATCTTTGCAGCCAGATTTGCTTATAAATCAACAATAACTAGACAATACGTTCCTACATTATTTCAAGGTAATCATTCTCCTCCATTAAGTTATAACTTCACCACCGATGCTGCAGTAGCAGTTGGTACTGGTACATTATTATGTGGGAGTGTTAGTAGTATGATGGTTTTTGGAAGCTGTTGGATCATGGATGTTTCAAATTTCAAAGAATTTGGCTGGAGAATGAAATCCTTATTAGGAGGATGGGAGAAGCAGAAAGAATTGGCTGCCATGCCAATGGATGAAGAAAGTGCCTTAATCCAAGATGGTTTAAATGACATTTTAGAAGGTAAATATGATGATTTGGAAGAGTTCGACGATGACTTAAATAAAATTGAACTGAAATAGTTCCAACCATGTAATGATAATACTTTGTATATAGATTCAATATAAGATCAATGCTTAAGATCCGTACCCTTTGATGTACATCCGTACATCAGTAGAGATGGCTGGCACGCTAAAAA